>JADRCH010000005.1:29559123-29699802 GCA_019843965.1 Rhynchomys soricoides | reverse complement strand
AGAAGAAGAAGAAGAAGAAGAAGAAGAAGAAGAAGAAGAAGAAGAAGAAGAAGAAGAATCTTCTTAAGTTACTTTCTACTCAAAGAGGCTTCTGAAGTCACAGTTCAGATGAGCACACAGACAATTCCTGCTGCTTGGCTCTCTCACCCTCTGGCCTGACCAGTGCTTCCTGGGAAGGAAGTCCTTCATTAGCTGCATAAAATTCAAGTTGAGATGACTGGTAACAGCTACCTGCAAGTCTAAATAATTCTAAAGAACACACAGCTGCAAAGTGGAGTTTATTAAAGATGTTGGTATTATTCTTGCTTCCAAAGCAGATTATAGTATCAAAGCTTAGGAACATAGTTTTCCTAACTCTGGGCCATAGACAATCTCCTTAAACTCCACATAAAGAATTAAGTGTACAAAAAAGGAGATATTATATATCAGAATGGAATCTATCTTTGAAAAGAAAACATGTGCATTGTTATTGAGAGGAAAGAAGTTGCATATTGCTTACCATACTCAAGTCTAATATGTTGGATTAAAATTTTAGAAATTGTAATGTTATTATAATTATCAAATCATTTATTTGATACTGGCAGGTGGTAAATTCAATAATAGCTCAGAGATTTAAAAATATATGTCATTTGTAACAACCTGAGATTCACAAGTTTGGAACAGTGAAAAAAATTTAAAATAGAAATAATGATTGTCTTTAGAGCTAAGAGTTTATATACTGATCACGGCTCCTTGTTCTGTAACTCCTAAATTAATTCCTCTAGAAATTTACCTAGAAATACATTTATAATTCACATGTCTAAAATGGAAGTTATCTTTAAGAATCACCATCTGAGCTGGGCAGTGGTGGCACACACCTTTAATCCCAGCACTTGGGAGGCAGAGGCAGGCGGATTTCTGAGTTCGAGGCCAGCCTGGTCTACAGAGTGAGTTCCAGGACAGCCAGGGCTACACAGAGAAACCCTGTCTTGAAAAACCAAAAAAAAAAAGGAATCACTATCTGCTTCATAAAAGAACTTAATATTTAGAAACCAAATCTTCTTCAAATTATGACTAAATGCAGAACATTTTATCAAATTAAAGTTGAGCAACTACCTAGTCTTAAAGTCTTTCTCATCTGTAAAGTGGAGAGAATATATGCAATCTGTAGGAGCCTAAAGATGTGCTAAAGTTGAAACACTTCACCTGAATAAGTGTTCTTATGGTACTAATATTACAGAATTTATTAGCGCCATGTGCCCAGTACTCTTCTACACTAAAAAAATACAAAGCAGGAAAGACATGGATCTCTGCCTCTAAGGAAAGGACAAACCCATAAGCAACTATAAACAGCTAAATCAGTAACAATATAAGAGTTATAAGAGGGCTGGTGAGATGAGTCAGTGGGTAAAGTGCTTGCAGCCAAGCCAGTCTGAGTTCGATTCCCGGAGTCCATATAGTAGAGAGAGCTGTTTCCACTAGTTGTCCTCTGACTGCCACATGCCTCCACAGAGACGTGTGCCCATTCCAGTTAAAAATTAAGAGTTTGGGGCAGGAGAGATGGCTTGGCAGTCAAGAGGCAATGGCCTTTCTTCCAGAGGATCTGTTCAAATCTCAATACCCATATGGCAGCTCGTAACTGCCTATAACTCCAGTTTCAGAGGATCAGATACCTTCACACACACATACATGCAAGCAAAACACCAAAGTGCATGAAAAAATTAGATAAGTGATCTTTTAAAATGAAAGGAGTTATAATAAGGTTATGTCCAAGGTACTATGGAAGTTACCCAGGTAATTTCTAGGAATTATGTCTTAGAGTGTGTGATTCTGAAGCTCCTTATCTGGCATGAAAGTGTAGATAGCAGTTTACATAGGATTCCAAACATCAGAAACAGTAAAAAAGAATCAACATTGTAAACAGTTGTTTTTCTATTTGACCATTTTTTAAAAAAATATCAGAGATGATCTTCTACAATGAGCAGCCTGTGGTCTGAAGGTTAGTGGTGTCACTGTGTCCAAATAGCCATCTAAAGTGAGGGGTATCATGGCAGCCCCACTCTTGAGCTGCTGCTGTTCCAGTCGCTATCATATGGCAAGGCATATTCGGCCATCATTACATTGTGTGCCAGCTACTTTTTGTCACCTTGACACAAACTAGAATCTCTTGGTAAGAGGAACCTCTATTTAGGAATTGCCTCTAAAAGATTGGCCTGTAGACAAGTCTGTGGGGGCATTTTCTTGAATAATGATTCATGTACAAGGCAGTCCACTATGGGTAGCGCCATTCCTAGGCAGACTGTCCTAAGTTGTATAAGAAAGCAAGCTAAGCAAGCTATAAAGAGCAAGTGGGTAAGCAGCATCCCTCTCTGGTCTCTGCTTTAGTTCTAAATCCAGGTTCCTGCACTGACATCCTCCCATGATGGACTGAGCCATGCACATGTAAGATGAAATAAACCCTTCCTCTTGATACTTCCTATGCATGATGTTTATAGAAACAACAGAAACAAGCCAGAACAGGTAGTGTCTGGACATTTGTAGTGGATAGTCTCCCAGATGCCTTGTCTTTTCACTTCTTAAGTTATCTGGGTCATTTTCCCATCACTTTTACTTATAACTGGGAGAGATTTCAAAGCTAAAACATTCCCAAGTAGCAGTAGATCGGGAAACCCATTTTGCTTGCTCATCTTTCTGCTTCACACTTCCTAACCAGAGTAAACTGGCTGGAAATGAAAGAACATGGAAGCACACATGGAGTTGTAATAGTTACCCTAGGGAGGAGATGTGGAGTCTGGAGACTGGCTGTGAAGCAGAGCATTGGCTCTGAAGGCATGAGGACCTGAGTTCAAACCCTCAGCAACCAACTGAAAAATCCTGGGTGTGGCTTCACCAATCTGGCACTGGGGCAAACATGGTGGTAGAAATAGGTATATCTGAGAGTTTGCTAGCCCGCCAGTCTACTCAAACCAGCAAGCTTCCAGCTCCATGAAAGATACTGTCTAGAGGCAGTCAGTGGAGAGTGAGAGAGGAAGACAGCCTCATCCACCATCTTGCTTTGTCCTCATACATGAATATGACCATTTACCACATACACAACTCTATCTATCTATCTATCTATCTATCTATCTATCTATCACAGTTTTTAAAATATGTGTGAAGCCACTAATACCCTAGTTATCTTCTCATCTCCCTGCTTGAGAGGGAAGGCTGGGTGGGGTGGTATCCAGGAATGGAGTGAATGAGCAAGGGCTGTTGAGATCAGACTTTAAAGCAGTATAGCTTGTTTCTCTAACTCTGTGGGCTGGGTGAGATCTGCCTCTTGGGGTAAATAAGTCCTGTGTCTCATCCCTGTGATAACAAAGGTTGTTTCACTGGGGGATCTTATCCCTCATAACAAAGTGGCTGGGATAATACAGTTAGGCTGGTAGGCGCCCTGTTATCTTCTGATGCCAGGGTAGAACATAATTATAAAATGACGGAGATTATTTCAACACACCAAGTTGGTTAAGGAGTCTCCTGGTCCATAGCACACTGGCTAGACCTATCACCCATCACCTTTTAACCTGTTTTAAAGTCAAACAATAAAGAAAACTCCTTTTAAAGCCTGAGACAAATTTGGGAATGTTGAAAGCATAGTTGGGCCTGTTCCAGCCTTTCTCTCTTGTTAAGAACTGGGAAGAAGAGGGGCCTTCCTTGACAGCCTAGAGTCTATAGTTGTCTGTCTCCAGTCTAACATCTAGGCCTCCTACCTATACTGCCCCCAGTGGCCTTCTTAGTAACTGCAACTGTACTTTTTTTTTTTAATTATTTACTTTATTTACATTTCAAATGTTTCCCCCTTTCTAGGTCTCCCCTTCAGAAACCCCTTATCCCATCTCCTGCCTCTATGAGGGTGCTCCCCCACCCACCCATCCACCCACTCCTGCCTTCCCTCCCTAGCATTTCCCTACACTGGGGCATCTAACATCCTCAGGCCCAAGGCCCTCTCCTCCCACTGATGTTCAACAAGGCCCTCCTCTGTACTGTAACTTTCAGTCTCTACTGAAAGGAGGCACCTCTAGTTGCCCATGGAAAACAACTTGGAAAGGCCATCCAGAGACTGCCCCACCTGGGGATCCATCCCATATATAACCACCAAACCTGGATGTTCTTGTAGATGCTAGGAACTGCTTGCTGATGGAAACCTGATATGGCTGTCTCCTGAGAGGTTCTGCCAGAGCCTGACAAACACAGAGGTGGAAGCTCAAAGCCAACCATTGGACTGAGCTTGGGATTGGGGGGGTCCTAGATGGAGGAGTTGGAGAAGGGACTGAAGGAGCTGAGGGGGTTTGCAGCCCCATGGAGGGAGCAACAGTGACAACAGGCCAGACTCTCCCCCACCCCCCCACGAGCCCCTGGGGACTGGACCACCAACCAAAGAATACACACAGAGGGACCCATGGTGCTGGCCACATATGTGGCAGAGGAGGGTCTTGTTAGCCATCAGGGGGAGGAGAGGCCCTAGGGCCTGAGGGTATTAGATGCCTCAGTGTAGGGGAATGCCAGGGAGGGAAGATGGGAGTGGGTGGGTCGGTGGGGAAGCACCCTCATAGAGGCAGGGGAAGGGGAGATGGAATAGGAGGGTTCAGAAGGAGTGATCTGGAAAGGAAAAAACATTTGAAATGTAAATAAAGAAAATATCCACCCCCATCCCCCCAAAGAGTATAGAAAATTAAAAAAGAAAAAAGAAAAAAATACAAATGGTATAAATTTAAAAAGAAACTTGTAATTAGAAACACACAGCACAGTGCCATTGTGACAAGTTTTAACAAACTTTGTGTCATGGTGTCTGCTGTATTTACATACCCTGAATGAATATAGAACAAAGAAAGAAAGAAAAAAAGAAAGAAAGAAAGATACAAGAACATAAACAAAAGTCACAACTCCTACGTTTTAGACAAAACTATAGATGATCTGATAGGAAGCTAATAAGTACAGACTTCTTTACCCAGTCATTTTTTTTTCTTTTTCTGTTTGTATTGACTTAGAGCTAGGCAATAAATTATATCCCAATTGTAAAATTTGAAAATATGAAAAATATTTGGAGACAGGTGTGATGGGACACACCTGTAAGGTAAGCCATACCACTTAAGAGGCAGGGGCAAGGGAAGCTCAAGTTCAAGCCCAGCCTCAGCTACTTAGCAAGTTCCAGCTCATAGTGAGACCTAGTCTCAAACAAAAAGCAAAACCAAAAGTCAGACATGCTGGTACTCTGGGGGGAAAGGCCAGGGCATGTGTCCTATTCTGCTGGCATCCAAGCACACCTGTCGTCCCCTGGAGTGGCTATGGAGCTGACTGTAGGTGTAAGCACTCCTAAAAATGCCAGAATTAATTCAGTTCATTTCAAGAAAAGTCTACAATGGGAGCCACTTGCTTTTCCCAAAGAGAGTCAGCATTTCATAGCTCAGTACCAAAGTTATAGGCAATTGCTAGACGTATTCAGGAGCATGGATTCGACTGGATGTGATTTTCAAGTCTCTCCACGTATGATGCCCACACCTTGAGGGTCAGGGCTGGGTTTGTAGATGAACATTTGGCTAGGTAAGTAACACCTGCTGTCCTGAGGATGGCACCATTGTCAGACCTCCTGGAATGTAAATAGAAACACTTGCTGGTTCCTTACATATGTGTTTTCCACAAATTGAGAATAACCCTGAAACAGAGCACAAAGAACATTTATAACTCACGAGCTCATAGTGTGAAATATTGGAAAGACGGAGCTGATAATTTCAAGTTTCTTCTTGGTATGACTTTGATGGTCTCAGACACCTGGGGCCATGGCCAATTTAACTGCATTCCAGGGTTTCCTCTGGATCAGAATAGAGCTGGAGAAGGGAGTGAGTCTGCCTGTGAGCAGACAGTGATAATGGAACAAACTCATGGTGTCCATCATCCTCACGGCCCTGGTCTTTGTGGACTTCCTGGCTCCTCAGCCGCTTTGCCTTGTGCTTAATTTTTAAGAAGACCAAGTACTTCTTCCACTCTGGGAATTCTCCACAACCTGAGAGAGTATGAGGACTATGTTCATCCAGCACACTTTTGCTTTTTTCCTTCCCACTATCTAATAAGTGTGAGGTTTCAGACAAAGCATCACAATTATGGGAGGCTCCAATTGCCACAAACACTGTCTTTGTGACAGGTATAGATTTGGGATCCTGACTGGACTTGGACCTGCAGCTCTGAATTCCAAGGCAGAAACCTACTCAGCTTGGTACAGCAGCAGTCTCCTGCCCCTGACATCCACCTCAGGAGAGTGACAGTAGAACTCACTATGTGGATTAGTACAGTCTTGGGAAAAAAGGCAGAAGAGATGGGGGAGGGCAGAGAGCAAGCTCTGTAGACAAGGGTAGAATAAACCTTTATTGATTTGTTTTCTCAGCACAGATGCCTGACAGAAACAGCTTAAGATTTTGGTTGCTTTGGATCCCATCCACTTTGGTGAGGAGGGTTTGATGACATGAATGGCTCAGCCTTGGCACCAGAAGACTGTGGTGCAGCTTATTTACACGTTGATGGGTCAGAAAGCAGAGACAAGATGAGAAGTAGGCTGGGCTATAACTGTCAATGTCTCCACTGACCTACACCTCTACCATCTTGGTCCTGGGCCACAGACTCCCAAAACTGCACTGTCAACTGAGAACCAAGTATTCTAACACATTCTAACATGGGGAGAGTGGGGTAGTCTCTGGGACAAACTTAGCCATGTAGATTGAGGCCCTTGGAATTGGTTTGTGGGGATTAAGTAGAAAAGTCTGAGGATATAAACTAGGGAAGTCCTTGCATGTTGTAAGCAGAGTTTAAGGGTCCATTTCTACTGAAAGCTAAGATAGCCAAAATGGCCATAGAAAGGTGAACAGCAAGGAGCATGCTTACAAGTTCTCAGAGGGGGCGGGGGAGACTTTTCTGGACTAGAGGTTGTTCATGTTACATTCTGCCTACCATATCAAAATTTGAGTGAAGCTTAATTAAAGGAAATAGAATAATTTATTTGATAAAGAAACTTTCAAGATGCTGGAACATAACAGCTCCCCCAGTGGCAGTATTGATCGTTGCACTTAGCTGGGTTTGTAATGAATGGGGGGGGGGGGGGGGTGTGCAACAGAATTAGATATAAAACATTTGCAACTTGTCAAGGAAAAAAAAAAGCTCAGATGTATTTAAAGATGTGAGCTGGTAGACAAGCAGGGGAAAAGAGCCTGAGGGGCATTAAAAGAAAAAAATGAACACATTTTTACTATTCATGCTTGCTTCAGACAAGGTCAGGCATGACCAAACCTGAGGGAGCTCACCTGATACCACCGTAGGAAAGCTACTTTGAGGGCGAGGGTCCAACTTACCAAACATGTAATGAAAATGCAAGCACAGTTGTAGGACTTTCAATAAAAAAAAGGAACACCTGGACAAAGTGTGTGACGGTAATACCCTCATCAAATAGGGTCACCTAGGGAAATATTTTTCAAACTTCAGCCATATAGATACACAGAGGCTGCTGTAAGATGTGATAAAATGGAACCAGGCTACGTATAAAGCTGGCAGCACAACTTGGCAGCATCCACACAGAATGCAAGAGTTGCAAGCTCGTGGAAGCTTGCACCAAGGTTACAGAAGAGTACCAGTGTGGCCCAGTGATGTGTGGTAGGGTTGGAGTCTCTGTATGGAACTTCTGAGCGAGCTAAATGTAAAGCTGTGAGGACAAAGCCTACATTGCAGAGGAGACTACTAGATATCAGAGATGTTACAATTATGGGATGGCTTCTGAGGGAAGCTTCAAGCACAGAGTGAAGCTGGCTTAAGAGAAAGCCCAGTTGGCTTCAGATTGAGGGAGGGATAACCAAGCCTGGTGAATGCCAGCTAACACCACCATAAGCACTGGATACTAGAAACAGGACTATGAAATTTGGTATTTGGTCTTCAGGGTTTTAGTATTATTTTGCTTTGATATTTTCTTTCTATGCCTCCATTCTTCCCTTTCTGAACGGGAATGTTTGCTTTGTGCTATGTATATTGTAAGTATGTAGTTTATTTTTATTTTTACTTTTACAGTGGCTCATAGCTAAAATTTGACTTGAATCTCACTATAGACCTTGGAGTCAGGAATAATATTGAAATGACTATTACGAATATAGGGAATCTTGAAGTTGACTGAGTTCATTGTTTGTTATGCACTAGCTATGATCTTATGGCAGCCAAGGATGGAATAATTTATAGGGTCATGTGTTTGAATATCTGTTATGCAGCGAGTGTCAGTGTTTAGAGAGGAAACAGTGAAGACTATAGCATAGCTATCAGAAGTGGGTTGCTGTGGGCAAGCCTTGAAGGTGATATCCAGGTATCTGCTTCCTGATCAGCCAAGATGTGAATGAGCCGCATGAAAAAATGACACCATTATGGATTGAGCTGTAGCAGTTATACTTAAAACAGTGGGTCTCAACCTGTGGGTCACAACCCCTCTGTGTGTAGGGAATCAAAGGATCTTCTGATGGGGTTACCTAAAACCATCCAACCTATCTAGTATCAGATATTTACATTAGGGCCCATAACAGTAGCCAAATCACAGTTAAGTAGTAGCAACAAAAGTAATTTTACAGTTGGGGTCACCACAACGTGAGGAACTGGATCACAGCATTAGGAAAGCTGAGAGCCAGTGATCTAGAACCATGCAAGCCAAAGTACGCCTCTGTTCCCTTAATTTGCTTCAGTTAGGTATTCTGTCACAAAACCTAGATGACCAATAAGACAGATATAGAGGGGACTTACAGTAGACAAGCTAAGTTTTTGCTGGTATCTACTTTGACTCCAGCATAACCACAGGTTCTGTTTCCCTGACTGGGCCTCACAGTTATTTCTGGAGTTTCAGCAGTTCCTCAAGCGAACACAGTCCTCTCACAGGGATCTTTGTCTGTTAGCTTCCCTCAGAGTACATGAGGCCCTATCTCCTCCTTGTTTCAGAGAAACATGGTCACTGCAGAAGTATAGCCTATTGCCCACATTCTGTCTTTTGTGGGTGTCCACAATGGCGATCAGCAAGTCCCTCAGACCTCATAGTGAATACTGTGTTCTGGGTTTCATGGAGAAATGAAGAAAATGCCTATCTCCTGGGCTCAGTGTCAGCTGATCCTGGATGTCATGGCAAAAGTCTCATAAGTAAGACAAAGCCCCTTAAAACCAGCCTTCTTCTCTCCATTGACCAGACTGGGGACCAGCCAGTGGTGACCTCATGGACTGTCACTGTCCTCTTTCATACTGCCCTATAGGCTACCTTACATGAAGACTTCCTCCCAATGGGCCTTATTCTCTGCACAAACTAATATTTAGTAAGTGTGTACCCAGAAAAACCAACCTTGTCTAACCAGACAGGTCTGGACTTTTCATTTGGTTCAGCCAAGATCCCTACACACACACACACACACACACACACACACACACACACCAGTATAAACCTTTCTTAGACTTTGACTTCCTCTTAGCTGTAGGCTCTATCCTGCTATGTTTCCACATATAAAATTTCTTTTTATCTTGATCTAAAAAGCAGAATCTTTGATGGACTATTCTGCCCTCTAATTACTACTGCTGTAACTCTCCTTTTTCAAAGCCACGTTTTAAAAACTTAATCACAGAATCTTGTTTTTGTGTACTTTAAATTTTTCAGCATTTCTTGACTTTTATATAAGATATAAACTAAACATAACCAAAAATATTGGGATTGAATTATGCCTCCAAAAATAATCTACTTGGGTGCTGAACTCTAGTCACTCAGAATGGAGTACTACATTGAAACAGGGAAGTCCAGTTAAAATAAAGTCACTAGGGTAAATTAATTCAACATGACTGTTATCTTCACAAAAAGATGAAATTTGAGCATAGATATGAACAAGAGAAATGCCATGTTGAGATGAAGTAAAGAATTATACTGAGGCCTTGGCAAGGAAGGGTACCCAACAATGTCTAGCAACCCATTAGAAATCAGAGCACTAAGACATAGAGCAAATTTCACCTTGGCACTCCAAAGATGGAGCCTACTTGCTGACTTAACCTTGGAATTGTAAGACAGCCTGTCTCCCTCATGCAAACCACCCAGCTTCTAGTACTTTGTTATCAGATCTCTCAGACATAAAAATTATCTCTGTCCAATATTGCTTTGGGTGTTGAGGATTGACGTTAGGGTCTTGAGCACTCTAGGCAAATGCTCTAGCTCTGAGTTACATCCATAGCTCATCTATTGATAAGTTTGGTGGATTGGACCACCCATCTCCCTACTGCCTCCCCTCCCACTTGGTTATCATCAGCATACAGAATAGTTAATACATGAACCTTTTAAGCAGTGGTTCTCAACCTGTGGGTTGTGACCCCCTTGGGGGGCTCATATATCTGCTATCCTGCATATCAGATATTTATAGTAGGATTCATAGCAGAAGCAAAATTACAGTTATGAAGTAGCAACAAAATAATTTTATGGTTGGGATCACCACAACATGAGGAACTGTGTTAAAGTGTCACAGCATTAGGACGGTTGAGAACCACTGCTTTCGAGGGACAGTCCTGAATCCACTTATCTCTACTCTATAGGTCTGAATTGTTCCTGGTTTGGAGCCCTTTAGACACTTGCTTCTCTATTTCATGCACCCACAGTACGTATCATTTATATTCATTGTTTTATGTTTCTGATTAAGCTCAAATCATTTCAACACACCGCTAAATCAGTTAGTACACGCTAGTTAAACATCACAGAAACTCTCTTGAGCTTACCCAGGTCAGTGCCAGCTTCAGAACTATGACCATTTTGGACTAGATAATTCCTGAGGGAGCTCTCTGGTGCTTCACAGGATGTCTGACAACATCCTTGCCCTTGACCTACTAGATGCTAGTCACACATAATCTTTCAAGCATGTCACTTTACAAGCATCTCCAGGTGCTGTCAAGTGATTGAAAACCACTGTTTTAGGAACCCAGAAAGCACATTTCCAGTATGCCCTAGAATCTAAAGAGAAGGGGTGAAAGATGCCCACAAATTAGGTGTCCCAGAAGTGCGTTGGTTTTGAAATCCAGTGAATAATGTGCAGATGTTGGGAGCTGAAATCCATAGAAGAGGCGGGAGTTCTTGGAAGTCACATGGTAGAGAAGGGCCTTAACCTTTGGATGTGGACAGGAAATGACACAGTGATCTCGGATGGGGCGGTCAT
Source organism: Rhynchomys soricoides (assembly GCA_019843965.1). NCBI lineage: Eukaryota > Metazoa > Chordata > Mammalia > Rodentia > Muridae > Rhynchomys > Rhynchomys soricoides. Next base: position 29,688,604 of record JADRCH010000005.1, on the reverse strand, counting down.
GTGAACGAGAGGTCTGGAGGAGGCTGGAGGAGGCTAGTGTCTACATCAAGGTAAGTTGCTGTTCCTTTCCTCTCTCTCCTTAATAAGGCGTTGATAATCTTCCAACTTGACAAATTGTTTCTTTTTATAGAACTAAAGATCCAAATAAAATGAAAGAAAGTAGGGTGTTCTTCTAATTGCTATGCTAGTGCTGAAGAACAAAGACTAAGATGCAGGGGGGAAGTATGGTCCTTAAAGTGTAAAAAGAACAATTTGGATTCACATGTGCTTTGCTGCTATGAAGTATTTTCTCACATGCCCTTGCCTTGATGCCCTTGGGAGTCGAGGTGGGACTCTGAAATGTCCCTTTACATAGCTCTCTTCTTCCTTTAACAGAGGAATTCTGAAGTTTTATTTTTTGCACCAAGGTTTGCAGGTGTGCTCCGGATACTGGCTACGATATGGGGACTAATTTCTGGCCAGATGAAACCTACGTGAAGTTATTTTTAAAGGGGGAAGGCAATTTTTTTTCTCTTTTGCCAGGACTTGAACACAGACCTGGCAAGAGGGTGAGGAGCTATTTGGCCTGGACTTAAAACTCACACTGAAGATAGTAGAGGAGAAAAGTAAAAGAAGCTTCCATAAAGCTAAAGAACTGGAGCCAGCAAAGCCCCCCCCCCCTTTTTTTTTTTTGACAAAGGACTATATAAGAACAGATTTCTGGTTTGTAGACTTACAGGTCTTTGCCACAACTAATCAATTCTGTCATTCAGAATGATAACAGCCATAAAGAATTGGTGACTTCTAATATGTTTCAATTCATGTCTCACTGTGATTTTATAGACAGAATATAGAAGTTTCTTTTGAGACAGAGTCCCATCCCTCATGTGTCTCAGGTTGGCCTCAAATTTGCTAAGTAGCCAAGAATGACCTTGAACTACTAATCCTTCAGTCTCTGCTTCTTGAGTGCTCTGTGTATGGGCTTCCATGTCCAGTGTATGATATGCTGAGGAGTAAACCCAAGGCTTTGTGCATGCTCCATGAGCACTCTACCAATCTAGCCACATCCCAACTCTGAAATGTGGATTTCGAACAATTGTCCTACACCTCCCTAGATTATACCACTTGCATCTTATTACTTTATTTTACTTTTTTGCTGTCATAGGAATTTCCCCCCAGGGCTTTGAGCATGCTAGGCAAAGCACGCTACAACTGAGCCGGTTTTCACTGATTTCTTTTCAACTCTTTAGAAACGATGTGCAGTTCTTAATTGTACAGACATACAAAAGTAAATAGATGATGACTGCCTTTGGTAAGCTCTATGCTGGCTATCCCCAACTGTGGAGCACCATCCTGTCCCTGATAGTTTTGCTTTAGGTTTATTTACAGGGGAGAGACATTTCTGTGTTGGTCAGGATGAAGCTGCCTGTGACTCAGCAGAACTGAACCTTGATATACAGAAATTCAATGCAGCAGCTGCTGAGAATGCTCTGCCCATGAACAATCAGGACCAATCCCGTCTGGGGTTTGGGTGGTCCTCTGGCTTCTCTACTTAAGATTCAAAGTTGCAATTGTCTTTGAAGATCTTCCTCAGGCTACTAGAACCTAGAGGTAGAAAATAAAGTATTGAGAATTTACTTGTAAATATTCATTGCAATGAGTCTGGTTCAAGGCCTCTGGCCTCTGCTCCACCATCAATACTGGATCAGACTTCTCTTGGATATCCTGTTGTTTCCCTGTGTCATGGACATCCTGCAGCTCTGGGCCTGCAGGACTGGCCCCTTCATGCACTCCAGCAGTTCATAGATGAGGTATGTGATGGGGTGGGCCAACTTAGAGCCCTGGATATAAGCCTGCATGGTAATATTCCCTTACATGTGCACATGCATCTACACACACAGAAACACACATCAAGTAACTACAGAAAAGGGTTACTTTGGCTCTATTTAGATTTATCAATATTTCCATACTATCCAATATACAATAAAGATTGTGAAAAATCAGTTTTCATTAATGCAATAGGACATCGCTGATGTTTATCACTCCTAATACCACATTCCTTTGTAAGTAATAGAAGAACAAATGCTCTCTGCTCTTTAAGAAGCTAAAGGAAAGTCAAATAAAGTTTTCTAACTTGTAGATAGCATTTGACTATTAAGCGCCACTGTCAAAAGTGTCAGTGTTAAGAGACTCTTAAAGTTCAGAGATAAATTGGGTACATCTGTGCTGTGCAACGAGGCACCTGTGAGCTGCAATCCCAGCTCTGTTCTATTTGGTTTGATAAAGACCCAAGTATTGATTTACTCAACGGAGTTGCTGATATTTAACCTCCTAAGGTAAACAGTGTTTGTGTGTATTACAAAGCATTGGCCACTGCTTCTTAAGAACCTAATGTACCAGGCACAAGGCTATTGTTGTCCATTGGCTGATTGGGTGGAAGAGTTGGTGAAAGGTTCCAAACATCACTCAGCTGCCTCTGTCCCAGTGACAAATACATCGATGGTGCCAAGTCCCCAAATATAATCTTTTGTAAGATAATCACCTGGGTCTTTCCTTGGCTGTTGAATCAACTTTCTTGAGTCAGTTTGCTAGAAACTCATCTTAGCAGAGAAACACCAAGGGAACTTGTTCTGTTGTGTTCTCACACGAATGATTCAAGCTAGTCCCCTCTGATCGATGTTTACCAGGTTAGTATAGCTGCCTGCCAAGGTTTGGCATCTCTCTGGTGGAGACTGCAATCACCATATTCAAGTCTAGAGCTCCAGTCTGGGCAGGCAGTATATTAGAGCTTAAAGGAAAAAAACAAAAACAAAAACAAAAAAACCCACATATCTTCTGTGAAGGCCTTGAAAGTCTCACCAAAGAGCCTTTCTGTGCTGGCTGGAGAGGAAAGAAAAGATAAAAGAAAAATTCACATAATCTAGGGAACACAGTAAATATGTACAGCCTGTCCAACTCACCAACTTGGACTGGCCAATTAAAAATTCCTCTTATGGGGAGCAACAGTGTCAACTGGTCAGGCTCCCCTTCCCCCGGTGCTCCCAGAGACTGGACCACCAACCAAAGAATGCATATGGAGGGGGCGCTGGCCACATATGTGGTAGAGGAGGGCCTTGTTGGCCATCAGTGGGAAGAGAGGCCCTTGGGTCTGAGGTTGTTTGATGCCCCAGTATAGGGGAATGCCAGGGAGGGAAGACAGGAGTGGGTGGGTGGGGGAATACCCTCATAGAGGCAGGGGGAGGGGAGGATGGGATAGGGGGTTTCCAAAGGGGAGACCTGGAAAGGGGAGAACATTTGAAATGTAAATAAAGTATCAAAAAAAAATTCCTCTTATGTAAATACTTAATAAATGATCAATAGGAGGATTGTATTTCTTATTAAGGGGCACAGGGTTTTTTTTGTTTGTTTTTTTAATTCAAACTTTTTTCCCCTCCACATTCAGCAATTACCGTCTGTTGCTGAATGTCTGCGGCCACATGCTCAGCTTCCTGTTTATAAACGAGCACTGTTTTCAGTGAGTCAGCAGATTGTGTTCAGCATAGAAGTGCAGTGAATTGTGTCAAGGCCCAGAAGTCCAGGGGGCTTTGTGAATGGCCTAAGAATGTTCGGCCTTCCAGTGGAAGGGAACCAGATTTCACAGCAAGTGACTACACAGTGCTAAAATTAGTCAGCGAGTAAGGTTGGCTGTTTCTCACCTAGTTAAAGGCAGGACCACTGCCAAAGACAAACAAAGCCAGCCACTGTTTGATTAAGGTGTCAAAGACAGATTTTTGTAAGGAGCAATTACTGCAATAGGGGAAAAATATAGCATAGAAATGCTGTGAGGGTTTTCTCCCTGAGTTGAGAGGAGACTAGGCAACATTTACAATATTCTAAGGTCGAAGTAATGAAACAAAGTTCAGTTCCACCTGTTTCCACTAAGGAAACAACAATTTACAGGCAGGAGACAGGTTACTGACAGAGGTGTTTCCCTTCCCACCCCCAAAGCAGCCATGCTGGAATGACATCATTCTGTATGGGTGATGGCTTTGAAGAGACATTTCCTATTTCTTAGACATGGCAGCTCAGGTCTGCACACACTTGCTCTGGTGACAAGGCATGATCTAGACTTCTATGAGAAGGTCCCCTGTGTTCTATTCTGTTATCCCAGTACACCCCTACCTTATCTAGGTTCAAAGGGAGGAGAGTTACTCACCTTTTCTTCATACAACAAAGACCGGAATAGCTCCAAAGATCTATTTCTAAACAGGTCTACTTCCCTCGTTTCTTATTAATCTTTCCTTTCTACTACCTCTGGCAGGTGGTGGGCTAGAAGGGAGGTTGAAGCATTTAGGAACCCTCATTAAAGTAGGTTCTAAAAAATATAAACCTACAACAGTCTGTCATGGAGTGGGAAGGTTCATCTTTGGTGGTGGGAGCATGGGATAGCATCTTGTTCACATACTAGCTGGTCAGAAGACAGAGAAAGCTAGATAGAAACAAGACCTAGGCTACACATACCCTCAAAAAATCTACCTCTAGTAAACTACACTGCCAGCTGGGCTGTACCTCCTAATGGTTGCACCCCCCCCCCCAATAGCTTTACAAGCTGAGGACTAAGCTTATACATGCTGGGGACAGAAATGGGGTTCTAGTATCTCCTTCAGGGACCCACACTCAGTGACCTGACTTCCTTCTATTAGGCCCCGCCTAGTAAAGGTTCCACCCAGCAGCACCACAGACTGAAGACACATGGGCTTCTGAATGGACCATCAACATTATAGCTTGAAGAGCTGAGGACAGGAGAGATCAGGATAGCTGCTCTTCCTAGGGGCTCCAATATGTGATTCTATAGGTTAAGTGAAGGTCCTGGTGAGGGCTGTAGAGAAGCCAATAGTGAAACAGCTTACTTAATGAAGGCTGGCATTAACCACTGGGTTCACATAGCCTTTGAACAGATTGAAAATGTGTTTTGACCCAAACTGATTGAAATAGAAATTGTGTCAAAGAATTCATGGGTCTTATGATGTTAGTTTAATAAAAGGTATTAATAAATTATGTTAGTATACTTCATGGAAATGGGGGGAGGAATGCATATATACATATATGCACATATACAAACATGCAAATGTAATCATACATATACATACATACACAAGCCATTATATAGTGTATACATGAATATTTGAGTCAATAGGATAATAAATAAAATTAATATCAAAGAATATCATTTCATGGAGGCTTCATTTACTTCCCCCACACAATTATTAAGTCTCTCATTAGTTCTCCTCCATCCTGCCCATTCTGAGTGATGCCACATGCTATACTGTGCCCTGCCCACCCTCAGATCCCCTCACTCTGGATGATGTCCTGTGGTGTTATAAGAAGCCTAGATCCAGGCAGGTTTGCACAGTGAGTTCTACCTCTTCACTTTACAGCGAAGCATCATGAAAGGGCAAGCAGTGGAGTGTTGTGCCCCTCCCTTACATCTTCTTTCATGCCACTGAGCCAGTCTTCCTGCTAAGGGTCTCAGGCAGAGGTGCCTCATAGAACAAAACCTTTACTCCGACCATCTACCAGAACTGCCTCTATTCAATGCCAAGATACAGGTCACATATGAGTCACTGACTCCTCGGGAGCATGACCCCTCCTGCAGAGATTACAGACAGACCAACTGAGGTGTGTCAGCTTCTCAGTCATAGAAGGAACCTGGCCTACAAGACTAAATGGGCCACATTGTGCAGATAGCAGTTTCCAGCCTTTTGATGCTGTTCTTTAATGTCTTTATTGAATTCCTCTCAAGGAAAAGGGAAGGGTTTCCTCTCCATTTCTGATTTGCCCTTTACAGCTTTATGCAAAGAAGCTCTAGATTAGAGCTTCTTTGCAGCCCCAGTGAGAGAGAACAGGCAGGCCTCCAAGACTATCTTTGTGCTTTCTTCCCTGTCCCCTTTGTATGAGGACAAGGACAACTTCAGAAAGGCCAGTGCTGTTTGGTATAAAGATGTTATGTCAGGGTCAAGAGTAGGAGAAGAAATATTTTGAGCACAAAACTGTCTCTCAGGTTGACCCACAAAACTAATTGTCTGTGACATAGACCTGTGTCCCAGGGAGAAGAGGCCTGAAGCTAAGCTTTGTAGAGTTTGGGGTGAGGGGTGTTTGTCAGACAGCCTAGGAAGTGGTGGTGTCATCCTGTCACTACCATAGATGAGACTAGAATCTAGGAAGTAGTGTTAATAGTTATTAAATACTTGTTAGGCAGACTTTGGCACAATAGTGGATGTTGAGTAAATATTGTCTTTCTTAACCATGGCTTCCTTTTTTCAGTCCTCACAATGGAATATCATTATCACAATAAGAAAATCAGCATTATTGCTGTCAGTTTACAGATAGCATCAATAGGTCATATGGCCTGCCCATGGTGATGCAGCTGGGGGTGGGATGAGACAGAGTTGAAAATCCACATTTGAGTGCAAGTGTGTGTGTGGGGGTGGGGGTGGGGGTGGGGGTTGATTCCCACAAGCCAACAAGTTTCCAGGATCTGCCTGTCTCTGCCCCCACCTCCCAACACCAAGGTTACAGGCAAACACCACCATTCCTGGCTTTATGTGGGTGCCTACGTTCAAACTGAAATCCTCTGGAGCAAGCACACTGCCGACTGAGCTATCTCATCAGCTCCCTCCATTTTTCCCTTGTGATTCTGGGATTGAAGCAAAGATGTCACACCTTTGAGGCAGGGACTATATCAGTCAAGTACACACAGCCTCTGCCCTCGTTGCTGCCTTGGGATCTTCCTTGTGTCCTGTGGACAAGACGACAGCCTGAACAGCAGTGTTCTTCGTTAACTCACCAAACTTCAGTGGTAAAAATCACTAGACATTAGTGTGGGCAACGTAGAAGCTCTTGAGAAGCTTCTAGAACACACTAAAGAGGAAATAGATGAAACATGGGATCATGTGATTTTTGTGTCAGTTAAGATTAAATTGAACTGAAAGTTCAAAAGCATAAAAATATCTGTGGTTTGAGCAAATCCAGATGAGTGGTCCAAAACTGATGAAAAGCCATCAAGGACCCAGTCCTGAGTTTTAGTGTATCATTCTTGACATAGCTTCTATCTCCCAGGGGAAATACAAAACAAGAGAAACTGGTTGCTGGGGAAGATAGCCATCCCACCTTACAACGTGAACCAGGGTCTTGCCCTTTCTAAGTTCAAAGCTAATGTTTTCATCCTATGTCTCATCTTCAAAAGTAACCTGGCTTCTCTGTCCAAAGCAAATACTGTCCAGCAGCAGGAGATGATGGTACCTTAAAAGAGTTGCAAATAAGACTCAAGGAGCCAGGATGAATCATTTGACATCAGAAGACCCACCCTGAACTTGGGCCACACCTTCTGGTGACAGCCCACATAAAAGGAAGTAGAGCATGGAAGGTTTTGATTTTTGTCTTTTTGTCCTCACTCTTGCTGGTCAGTTCATCGGTCCTGTCCCCCAAAGCATTCCTTCAATGGTGTTAGAAACTACATCTTTGGGATTCTAAGGTAAACTGGAAATTAATAGTTCTCTAAGACAACCCTGGGACCCTGCACCAGAGTGAGACTACTGAGACATCCCATCTCTTCACTGAACTTCTCCTGGATGCTTGACCTTTACAACCATTATTGGACTACTCCAACTGCAAGCATGTAGGCCACTCTAGTAAATCCCCTTTTAACACACACACACACACACACACACACACACACACACACACACACACACGAGAGAGAGAGAGAGAGAGAGAGAGATACTACTCTTGCATCCATTGCATTTCTCAGCTACCCAGTGGAGTCAATTTCAGAGGAATAAGTGCCTTAATGTGTTAATTCTTGCTTCTGATATTAGTACATTTCACCCATCTTATTCCCTACATTCTTTCCAGGCTTACTTTACGTGGGAAGAGCTAAAACTTCACCCAGACTTTTCTAGCCAGAGACACTAGCAGAACAAAGGATCAGGGACCTACGGGTATGAATCGGAGTGCGCTAGCTGAGTCTAAACTAGTAGTTGGTTGGACAGTGAGGCCAAAAGGAGATGAGTAGATTGGATCAGTGGTTCTCAACCTGCGGATTGTGACCCCTTAGGGGTAGTATATCAGATTCCTTCAGATCCGGTTATGATCCAAAACCAGCAAAGTTACAGTTATGAAGTAGCAACAAAATGATTTTATGAATGGGGTCACCACAACATGAGGAACTGTATTAAGAGGTTGCAGTATTAGGAAGGTTGAGAACTGCTAGACTAGAGGAAAATGAAGGAAATCAAACAATGAGATGGTCTGAATGAGGCTAATAATCCTCGAAGGGGAGTGAAGTCTGGAAATACAGGGGTTCAGCTTGAAAGGGAGTTAGTAGGTTAAAATGTCAGAGGTGGGACTGTTCTGAGAGATACTAAGGATGTGGGCTAAGTGGAAAGCGCACTGTATTAGACAAGGTCCAAGAACTGGAAGGTATATTGATGGATGGGTTCTCCGTGTGATAAAGGCATTGATTTAGGGTCTTACTGCTGTGAACAGACACCATGACCATGGCAAGTCTTATAAGGACAACATTTAATTGGGGCTGGCTTAGAGATTCAGAAGTTCAGTCCATTATCATCAAGGTGGGAACATGGCAGCATCCAGGCAGGCATGGTGCAGGAGGACCTGAGAGTTCTATATCTTTACCCAAAGGTTGCTAGCAGAATACTCACTTCCAAGCAGCTAGGATAAGGATCTTAAAGCTCACACCCACAGTGACACACCTACTTCAACAAGGCCACACCTACTCCAACAGGGCCACACCTGAGCCAAGCACCCATTGGTACTAAAGGGCAATGGTTTGTATGCTGGAGATGCCATCAGTTGAAGGAACTACTGGAAGTTTAGTAGGTAACAGTAACAAAAAGGACATCTCAGAGGACAACTAGGCCTTACCAAGGAGAGTTATTCTAGTTTGAGAATATCCCATGGAAGATTCATGAGAGAAAAGACAGCTTCTTTATCATTTAAATCACAGCAGAAAGTGGATGGTCCACCTATGGAGTGAACTTAAGGTGAACATAATAAATGAATTACTGTCCCAGGCAAAGGCCAAGCATAAGGAATCCACAAGTAATAGTGAAGCCATGAGTCAGCCACAGGAGCTCATCCCTCCCCAGATACAGGGACCCTCAAACCTACTCCACTTGAACCCCTGACCCCATCTACACCCTGACTCTTATCTTCTCTCAAAATTGTTAAACTTTTGAAATCTTAGCCTATTGTAAAATGTTTAAACCAGTCTTTTCTTTACTCCTATTTTATTGAGAGATTGTAATCTGTCAGCCTAGTTCCAATTGAAGCAGAGTTGAAACAGATCTCTGTCTTGGAGCATTTTAACAGTGTCCAGCCCTCCATCGGCAGCTTTTACTTCCTGGAGTAAAACAAGATAATGTGAAATGCTCACGAAAGCTGGCCTTAAAGTCACATGAAACTGTTGTGACATACTGAGATCCAAGACCTCTTGGTAGAAACGAGCAGAATTCCTGCCCATTGGGAACACCAAACCCAGCCCAGGTGTTGCAAGGTTTTACCTTATGTAGTAGCCAAGGGCAAGTCAATCCAAGACTGACAAACAGTAGGGTAATTCTAGGAGCTCTGTGGTCACTGAAACCAAGCCTTCCGAGCTTCTTGGACATTTTCTCACTTTGGTTTGAACTCTCATTTTTGACAAAAGACTTACTTTCTCTGGATCTCAATTTCATTTAGTTTTCATTTGTTCAAGAAAGTAATTTTTAAACCTAGTCAGGCAGCAAAGGCCCAAAGTATCAGGCAAGGTGGCACAGGTCTATAATCCCAGCATTTAAGAGGCTGAGGCAGGAGAATTATAATGTTAGCCTAGGCTTCATAGTGGGACCCTGTATCAAAAATAAAATAAACAAAAGAAAACAAAAATGGCCCAAAGTAAGATTAGATCCAAACATTGGAATCATGTCAAGACGTAGGATAAAGAGGTTGAACTATCCGATGACTGAAGTCACTTCCGAATCTAATTTTTGATGAGCAGTAGCCCATTGAGTGGATTGGGCTGTCAAGTTCTGTGCAATGCAGGGTTCCTTGGGACATTGCCTTGCTCTATCATAAAACTGCAAAAGACAGGGAAATTAGAATAATAGTGGGGGGTGTTCTTATCTGATCCCAGAAGTCCTTTGAGGCGTTGGACTTTGCTCCCTGCCTGGAACACTCTGTCCTCTCCTTCAGTTGCTCATTGGACAACTACTTCAAAATCTCCTCTCCCAAGTAAAGCAGAGGTCACAACCCAACTGACCTGAAGCAATTTGAATAGTCACAGAAGTAGCTCTTTGTTAGTAGGGTGATGTACCCCTCCAGAACGAGACAGTGGGTACCACATCAGTCCATGAAAGTGTTAACAAATTCCCTAAAGGATGTAGTTTTCCAGCAGGACGTCCAACACTGGCTGCAGAATGAAAGTGTGCCACGTGCAGTTCCATCTGCTACAAATTATGTTTTCCAGGAGACAAATATACAGCCCTCTGACTCCAAAATATGTGTTCGTCTCAGCCAAAAATACATTTGTTCTTGGATTCATAAAAATGCAGGCCATGTGAAATATGTGAGGAGCATGCACTCTCATGAAAAATACTGACTGAAAAGAAGAAAAGAAGTCTTTAAAAGCTTTCATTGAGAAGTAGCAAGGGTGGTTCAGCTTGGAGCATAGGCAGGGAAGCAGAATGGGAAATAAGAAAGTTTTGCCCTTGGTGGGGAAATGTATCTAGACCACCCTTCTAGCTTCCCAGAAAGGCTCTGAGCAGCCATAGGTCAGGCTCTCCCCACTCCTATGTGGGGGTGACTCATAAAGCCAGAGGCAAGACCTATTGCAACTCTGAACTCTTGTTTTTGGTATCTGTGAGGGATTCTCAACATGTCTGTGCTCAGCAGCCAGTCTGATTTTTCTTTTTCTCCAGTTCACAAAGGGCCAATGCTCTTACAAAATTATAGTAAGAATGGATTATTAAAAACAAAGGAAATACAAATAATATATTACATGAGCCTCTATTTTGAAATTGCATTAGAATTCAACACACATAAAGTTGTGTTTGCAAATTGTAGCCAGAGGCCATTTCGACAGAGCGACCATTAGGACAGGAGCTAAAGCAGCAGCATAGGCACCCCTTTTTCCTCTCCCAACACAAGTTGACTTCTTGGGGCTGCCTATACCATATAGTCTGAGTCTCACCATGTCCCTGAAGCAAGAAGAGGAGACCCCTGTGGAGGAACTGGCTAGGAGACAGAGAGTATGAAGGGGAGAGAACCTTCCAGGAGACTCTCAAAGGTAAGGAGAGGACAAAGGCCTAGTTCCAACTTCTTCATGACGAGACTGAGAACACAACAGTGTCACCAGAACCAAGATGAACAGCAGCTACTACATGCAAAGCCAGACAAGAAGCTGGTGACTGGTGACCACATGCCTTCCCATAGCATGTGCCCCAGAGAATATCCTCATTCAACAGCAGCAAGCTCTCAGGTAACCTGTCTCTCTGGTCACTCATTGGATTGTCTGTATCACAGGCAAGGATGGATTAGGCATCTTGTCAGACCTCACTTTACTAGCCTGGAAACACAATGCTTCTTCTGGGGGTTGCTGAAAAGATGAAGTGGGTTGAGAGGGGCTCTGAGTTCACTTCTTTAGTTAGCTTGAGATTCCCACAATCCACTAAGCCCAGGGAGGCACCTATAAGTAGAACAGTATAAATTAAATAAACCATCTAGAAGGTGGAGACGGGCCCTAAGTTTGTACTTGAGAGGAGCAAGCCAACATTACAGGAATTATTGCTAAGTACCAACAAGAACTGTAGAGTATAGGAAGGACTCACTGGGAATCCTGATGTCAGTGGAGGTGTGAGTATTTAACTTACAGATGCTATGCTAACATGCTGAGAGAATGCCAGAGATGGTCTAGATTCCAACGTGAGACACTTGTGTCCTCCATGGCCTGCAGGTCACAGTGCTGAGTATGTAATCCTCAGTCTTCTTTAGCAAGCTCTAAACTCAAGGATCTATCTTTGCAATACCCAGGCAATGTAAGCCATTGTTGTTGTGTCAATCCACACAATGGTCATTTATTAGATTTGTTTTTGTTTTTGTTTTTTTTTACTACAATTGATTTAATATACATTTAAAAAAATTCCCTATCAGAGCTGTGAGATGGCTCACAAGACCAGGATGATAGCTGCCAAACCTGATGCCTTGGTTCAATCCCCATGGACTGCACATGAGCAAAGAACTGACTCTTTACTTCCTCATGTGTGACATGGCACATTCTCTAATTCCCAAACACACAATTAGGAAGCATTGTTTGTTTGTTTTGAGACAGGGTTTTGTTGTGTAGCTTTGGCCTCAAAATCAGAGATCTGCCTGCCTCTGCCTTCCCAGTGCTGGGATTAAAGATCCAGCAACAAAGAATTTGTAATGAAATTTTTTTTTAAAAAAAATATCTTTCACTTAAGGCATAATAGCTACTCAGCTTTTAGACTGTATCTCCCAGTGTACGTCTGGATCATTTACCTCTCAGCCTCAGAATTAATATGTTTATCAGGTAGGAGTCCAAACTTGGAGTTGATTTCCAAAGAAGAGAAACAAAGCCTTCTGCCCTCCACCTCTCAGAGAAAGAGACCTAGGGATAGAGAGAGAACTCTGCCAGGCCCAAGACAGCAGTAACCTAATCCCATCATCCCACGAATCACCTGAGACTTTTCTTCTTAAAAAAAAAAATGGGAACATTTACTTAATTTATCTCAGGTTTGGACTGAAATGTACAAAAATGTCTCTGTAGCAGAGAAACAAAGAGAATGAAGAGAAATGGGACCAGGTCTCCCTATTCCCAGGAAAGGTCTGGGTAAAATGTCTTCGTTTTTGGAATTTCCCTCATGCTTTTCTATAATTTATAAGTCAGCTATATACAGGGTAGGAAGGAATTGAATTCTTTCTTGTTTGGTTAAATTATAAATAAATTCATTTTATTTACCAGCTTCTGATTCCTGGTTACTTTTGATACACAGAGAAACTGAGGTAGGGGCTTTATGGGCTTGAGTGAGTAATGTAATACTTGGGTGAACATGTATCCAGAAAGCTTGGGACACTTATTAGAACATTTGAAGATTTGGAATGGGGCGCCAGAGAGACCATTCAGTGGGTAAGCGTGCTGGGTGCACTTTTCAAAAGACTGGAGTTAAGTTCCTAGCACCATGTCAGGCAGTTTACAATTGCCTGTAACTCCAGCTCCAGGGTATCAGACACCAATTTCCAGCCTCCTTGAGGAATTGCACACACATGCACACACATGTACACACACACACATACACACACAATTAAATCTAAGATCTCAGAATGGATGGTACAAGAGCTTAGAACTTATGCATACACATCTACATTTCATATCTTCTGATGTTCCCTCCACATATGGCAGCAAATACACAGTGAGTCATTTCTATCTTTTGGTCTGAGAATGGGTGTTACCATGCAGTGCACAAGCTAGCCCGATGAAGAACACTACTGAAGACATAGCTGAAGGTCCCTCTCTCAGACATACTGGATAGGAGTCTTTGGCAGAGGGATAGGGACCTGCATTTAATGATGTATGATACTTATGATCATGCATGTTTGGAAAGCACAAATATAAGTGAGGGAGTGACCTGGGGATCAGAAAGTTTAGCTTGTAACCTTACTTCAGCGAGCTCTAAAACTATGGATTTACATTTGTAATATTCAAACAGCTTAATTTTTTTTAGTTGTATATTTATAAGCCAATGGACCTTTATTAGACTTGTATTGTGCTCAAAGCAGCTGGTTTAATCTACATTAAAAAGAAAAACAGACATAAGTAAAAGAAATAAGAGACATTGCCTTCCATCTAAAGTATGGGAACAAATTAGTTGTGTTTTCTAGATAGGGTCTTACTACGTACCGCAGCTGACCCAGAAGTCACTATACGCCTCTGCCTTTCAAGTGTTATAAAGAACATTTGCCACCATTCTTTGCTAACAGTTTAATTTGGTGTGACACTGAGATACAAGAAAATGTTCAGGTTGCCTGGGATTCTGAGAAGTCTGAGGAACTCCCAGGAACACAATAATCTGTTCCACCCATAGAATATTCAAGGCAGAGTGTGGTGGACTATGATGGGCTCATTCTACCATCTAATGATAACATCTACCATCACTATGCCATTGAGCAGGGGTTCCTGTCTGGAGACATCTTTGCTTGTCATGACTAGGCAGTCAGTGGAGGTAACACTGCCATTTAGTGGGTAAACTCTGATAAACATCATACGGTGCACAAGACGGCTCCTTACAACAAAGACTTTTGCAACCTATAATATAAACAGTGACCAGGCTGATAAGCCCACATTAAAGTACTCATCAGTGTACTAAGCCCTATATTAAAGGGCACAAGAGAGCAGGAAAGAGTAAAGGGCCAAACAAAGGTGCCAGGGCTAGCTCCTGAGAAGCTCTGGAAACTTGAGTTTCTCACATCAACATGGTGTTAGTGGGGGACAAGGGAGCAGAACTGTTTTTGCCCCTGTGCATGTCAATTCCTGATGACACTGTCCTTGTTCCTGTTCTCTATGGACAGACAAAGCAGGCTCTGGCATCAGCTTGCTCTGCCTTCCGATCCAGACTCAGACTATCAGAGTAGAAAAGCCCGTGGAGACCATGAGAGGAAAATAGGAGCTCCCAAGATAAGGTGACAGTGGGGTCATCCACAGTAGAACAGTGACTGCCACACAAATCTTTTGTGTTAGCCCATCTTCTCTCAGTACAATTGAATATCACACACCAGATAATTTATGAAGAATGAAGCTCATGGCTTTGGGCATTGGAAGGGCCAAGGTTCAATGACTGCAGCTATGGGGGCTTCTTGCTATCTTATAACAAGGGTTGTCCATGAAGAGACAGAACAAGCCAGAAAGAGGCTGCTTCAATATGTGAGTCACTTGGTGCTAACCTGTGAATACACTAATCCATTCATCCATGGGTAAGTTAATTCACTAATAAGGGCCTGGCCCATGTGTCCCAAGTGCCCAACACACACACACACACACACACACACACACACACACACACACACAGAGGCTCTGTTCTAAGTTCCATAACATGACTAGGGATTAAACTCCTAATACATGAAATTTGAAGGACACATTGAAACCACAGCATTATGCCCCTGCCTCTCCCCAAATTATGTCTTTTTAGTATTCAAAATACATTCATTTTTCCCCAGTAACACCCAAGTTTTAACTCATTCCAGCATCAACTCAGTAATCTACATTCTCACTGCAATCAGGTATAAGTATGCCTCCAAGCATATTTGAGATAAACTTACCACAGCCAGTGAAATCTAGCTATCTACTTCAGAAACATGCAGGACAGACATTCCCATTTCAGAAGAGGGATGGTAAAAAGAAAGAGGAGCCTCAGGTAAGTCCAGAACCCAACAGGAAAAGTCCACAGTATCAGCACTTTGCAAGACTCTTCCATGATTCCATATCCCAGTCCCTGGACATGTTTGTATCGTGGTTGGTCCCCAATACCTGAACAGCACCAGCCTGATGGCTTTCTTGGGTTCAGTAAATGTTTCAGCTATGGCAGGCTTGAGTGGTTTTTCTCCAGCTCTCCCAGTCTGGTATTGCACAGTGATAGCTGTAGGTCAAGGGATTTCACATCAGTCTTCCCGTGGCTCCACTAGGAATTACGCTGGTGAGAGCTCTGGCCCAAGACAGGTTTCTTCTTGGGACTTATCCAAGACATTCTTTGAATTCTCCATGACTCTTCCACTGATGTGTTTACAGAATTAAAACCACATGGACACCATCAAAGTGTAGAGCTTATGTCCTCCAGCTTGGTGGAGGGTCCCAGTCACATCTGGGACCATTGTAGAGCCCAGGACTGAAATGAGAAAATAGAATCCTTTGGTACCTTTAATAGTAAGCTCTTGGAGGGCACCCAGGGCCCCCCACCCCCCCAATAAACCACTCTGTCCTCTGAAGCCTTTGGCCTATGATGGGAAAGGCAACCTTTAGAGAAGATTTTGAGGTCCTGTCTGTTGGTCTAGCCTTAGTAAACAGCACCCCTCTTGCCTTTCCTAAAAGTGTGCTTTTCTCTGTCATGTGGCCAGACTGAGACTGTTTTCTAAATGTTTCCACTCTGTCCATCTTTTGACCATAAACTCAGCCCTTTTAGTCATTTTTCTGAAAGCAATCAGAAGTGGTCATGCAACAGCCTGAATGCTTTGCTTATAAATTCCTTCTGTGTAATGTCAGTTCTACATTCCAGAAAGTCCTACACCATGGACACTGTGCCTCCAAGCTTATTGTAGCAGATTCATAACGACAGTGCCCTTTGACCTGGTTCTAAGTCCTTGATCCTCATTTCTGTCTTAGGCCTTCTCAGATTGACCTACACTGTCCATATTTCTATTGTGATTCTGGTGACAATTGTCAGAATCCAGGCCATTCTTCTGTTCAGAACATGCCTACCTGTAGTAGTCTCTTCTATAAAGAAAATGGCATATTCTGGGGGGAATCACTAATCCCAGGAGAACGGTAGGCAACATTCTCGATTTTCCAAGAAAGTTTCTAGTTCTCAGGTTGCCAGACTCTTCTTCGGGCAGCAGAAGGCTTCTAATAAACTTCTTACTCAAAGATACAGTTCTTGTCAATGTTGCCATTAAAGCCCAGACTCAAGATCTTTCTACAATCACGTAAAAAATATCTACAGTCTGCCATCCAAGTACTAACCAGGCCTGACATTGCTTAGCTTCCAAGATCAGACAAGATTTGGCTAAGGAAAGGAGGAAGAGTGGGTCTGAGGGAGGGGGAAGCATGGAAGGAGAGGAGGGAGGGGATAATGTGGTCTGGATGTAATATGAGAGAAGAATAAATAAAAAAGTAAACAGGAAATAGAAATAAAGGAAGGAAGGAAGGGAGGGAGGGAGGGAGGGAGGGAGGGAGGGAGGGAGGGAGGAAATGCTATGGAGTTTCAGACATTCCCTCTTCTTCCTGTCTTCTGAGCCTTTAAAGCTCCACTCCCAGCAATGCAGGCTTCATCCAGTCTGTTCCTTGATATTTTGCCATCCTGTGACCATTACCCAGTTCCAAAACTATTCCACATTTTTAGGTGTTTGCTGTCTAATGCATTTTCAGTGGCTGTAACTGGACACCACAGACTGATGAAATTATAGACAACAACTTTTAATTCAGCTTATGGTTCTGGGACCCTGGTGATTCAAGGTAAGAGAGTCTTCACACAAATGAGAGCTTTCTTCAGAATCCCAAGGTAGCACAAAGTGTTATCACGTGGTGTGCTAGAGTAAGCAAGCCAGAAAGGTCCCTTTTAAAACAAAACCACTTTTATAATAATCCACTGACCCATGAATTCTTTAATACTCCATTCACCAGAGCATAAATCCTCAAGACCATATCACTTCCCAAACTATGTCTCTTCAGTGTCATTTTCTCCTCACATCACGACACTGCATTCCTTCTGCATACCTTTGCTCAGAGTTCCTGTTCTCATTCAGACCCATCCACACTGGACTAAAGCCCACCAAACACAGTGTATTTCCGCTCACTTATTCTGCTAAGGTTCAATCTCCAAAACATAGTCATAGTTGAAATACTAAGGATTAAGACTTAACTATGATTAGGGAGAAAACAATTTAGCTAATAATAGGGACATTCCCGAAAGCATTTGCTTCATTAGCTGTGAGGGTGTGGTGGTTGGTTCTGTATCAGATGCTTAATCACATTTCAATATATTTTTTTAAAATGTGATGTATGAAGATTAATCAAGTTGAGCACGGCCTTTGGGAATTTACCACCTATAGTTGAACCCAAGGACTTCTCAAAGAGTTGCATCATTTACTTACAGCCAGGAGTAAAGCAAGAGGCCGTGAGTCACATACACAGACTTGGAGGAGCCAAGGGTTCCTCGTGAGCACTAACCATGTCACAGGCCTTTACATGGCCAGTCTTTATGTTTTCTGAAAACCACTTGGGAGATAATCCATTTGCAGATGTGGGAAACAAAGGCCAGCATGATCGTCTAAGGACATATGAGATTGAACTTTCTACTGCTCACTAGCCAGCCCTGGGGCGTTTCCTTCAGAACTGTTTGACCTGATCTGTTCCAGGAAGTGACTTCCAAAGAGCAAAATACTTGGCCAAGAAGGAGGAAGAGATGACATAATATTTTGATTCTCAGTTGTCCTGTGCTGAAAAGGTTGTTTACAGCTTTATGATTTGGTCAAAGAAACTTTAAGTTGAAAGCAACCAGATGTTACAGTAGGTTTTTCCTCTACTGAAAACTCTTCTAAGGGGTTTCCATATCACTACTCTCAAAAGCCAATGGGATGGGTACAATTATTATTCCTGCTTTATGGGTGAGGGATCAGAGGTACAAGGGAGGACTGGCTTACCTTCCAAGAAGGAAATTTGGTCTAGGAGGCACTTCTTCTGAGAATTAACTAATGAGATTTGTAATTGTCTTTTTCTTTGTTTTGGATTTTTTTCCCACTCCATAGCTTAAGAAAGGTTATTCTCACTGTAGTTCTAGGATTTCTAGAAGTTCTAGGATTGGGCAACTGTTTGGTTTTCTTAAACTGTGTATGTGGTATTTTTACATGAGAGTTAATTAAAATAAAGCAATTCTTTATATATATTTTCTCTTAAATTTCTTCTTTTTTATTTTTCATACTTTATTTACATTTCAAATGTTTCCCCTTTCCAGATCTTCCCTTTGGAACCTCCCCATTTCCTCCCCCCTTCCCCTGCCACTATGGGGGTATTCTCCCACCCAGCCACCCACCCACTCTCGTCTTCCCTCCTTGACATTCTCCTATACTAGGAGATCTAACACCCTCAGACCCAAGGGCATCTCCTCCCCCTGATGGCTAACAAGACC
This sequence comes from Rhynchomys soricoides, assembly GCA_019843965.1. Lineage (NCBI taxonomy): Eukaryota > Metazoa > Chordata > Mammalia > Rodentia > Muridae > Rhynchomys > Rhynchomys soricoides. The sequence continues at coordinate 29,669,678 of JADRCH010000005.1, read as the reverse complement.
ATCTTCTGCCACATATGTGGCCAGCACCATGGGTCCTTCCATGTGTATTCTTTGGTTGGTGGATCAGTCTCCAGGAGTGGGGGGGGGGGTCAGGCCAGTTGCCACTTTTGCTGCCTCCCTGGGGATGCAAATTTCCTCAGCTCCTTCTGTCCCTTTTCCAAATCCTCCATCTGGGACCTCACACCCAGCCCTACTGTTGCTGCAAAGTGACTCTTGGGTATTTCTAACTTTTGGGCTAATAACCACTTAACAGTGAGTACATACCATGTTCATTCTTTCATGACTGCGTTACCTTGCTCAGGATGATATTTTCAAGTTTCATCCATTTGTCTGTGAATTTCATGAAGTCATTGTTTTTAATTGCTGAGTAGTATTCCATTGAGTAAATGTACCACATTTTCTGTATCCATTCCTCTGTTGAGGGACATCTGGTTTGTTTCCAGCTTCTAGCTATTATAAATATGGCTGCTATGAACATAGTGGAGCATGTGTCCTTATTACATGTTGGAGCATCTTCTGGGTATATGCCCAGGAGTGGAATAGCTGTGTCCTCAGGTAGTATTATGTTCATTTTTCTGAGGGTCCACCAAACTGATTTCCAGAGAGGTTGTATCAACTTGCATTCCCACCAGCAATGGATGAGTGTTCCTCTTTCTCCACATCCTCGCCAACATCTGCTGTCACCTGAGTTTTTGATCTTAGCCATTCTGACTGGTGTGAGGTGAAATCTCAGGGTTGTTTTGATTTGCATTTCCCTGATGACTAAAGATGTTGAACATTTGTTTAGGTGCTTCTCGGCCATTTGAGTTTCCTCCGTTGAGAATTCTCTGTTTAGCTCTCTTCCCCATTTTTTGATAGGGTTATTTGGATCTCTGGAGTCTAGCTTCTTGAGTTCTTTGTATACATTGGATATTAGCCCTCTATCGGATGTAGGATTAGTAAAGATCTTTTCCCAATCTGTAGGTTGCCGTTTTGTCCTATTTCCAGTGTCCTTTGCCTTACAGAAGCTTTGTAATTTTATGAGGTCCCATCTGTCGATTCTTGATCTTAGAGCACAAGCCATTGGTGTTCTGTTGAGGAACTTTTCCCATGTGCCCAAGTGTTCGAGACTTTTCCCCACTTTATCTTCTACTAGATTCAGTGTATCTGGTTTTATGTGGAGGTCCTTGATTCACTTGGACTTGAGCTTTGTACAGGGAGATAGGAATGGATCAATTCGCAATCTTCTACATGTAGACAGCCAGTTGAACCAGCACCATTTGTTGAAGATGCTGTCTTTTTTCCACTGTATGGTTTTAGCTCCTTTGTCAAAGATCAAGTGACCATAAGTGTGTGGGTTCATTTCTGGGTCTTCAATTCTATTTCATTGATCTATCTGCCTGTCACTGTACCAATACCATGCAGTTTTTATCACTACTGCTCTGTAGTGTAGTTTGAAGTCAGGGACGCTGATTCCTCCAGAGGTCCTTTTATTGTTGAGAATAGTTTTTGCTATCCTGGGTTTTTTGTTATTCCATATGAATTTGAGAATTTCTCTTTCTAAGTCTATGAAGAATTGAGTTGGGATTTTGATGGGGATTGCATTGAATCTGTAGATTGCTTTTGGCAGGATTGCCATTTTAACTATATTAATCCTGCCAATCCATGAGCATGAGAATCTTTACATCTTCTGAGGTCTTCTTCCATTTCTTTCTTCAGAGACTTGAAGTTCTTGTCATACAGATCTTTCACTTGTTTGGGTAGAGTCACACCAAGATATTTTAGATAGTTTGTGATAATTGTGAAGGGTGTCATTTCCCTAATTTCTTGCTCAGCCTGTTTATCCTTCGAGTATAGGAAGGCTACTGATTTTCTTGAGTTAATTTTGTATCCAGCCACTTTGCTGAAGTTGTTTATCAGCTGTAGAGGATCTCTGGTGGGGTTTTTTGGGTCACTTAAGTATACCATCATATCAACTGCAAATAGTGATATTTTGATTGCTTCTTTTCCAATTTGTATCCCTTTGACCTCCTTTTGTTGTCTGTTTGCTTTAGCTAGAACTTCAAGTATTATATTGAATAGATAGGGAGAGAGAGGGCAGCCTTGCCTGGTCCCTGATTTTAGTGGAATTGCTTCAAGTTTCTTTCCATTTAGTTTGATGTTGGCCACTGGTTTACTATATATTGCTTTTACTATGTTTAGGTATGGTCCTTGAATTCCTGATCTTTGCAAGACTTTTATCATTAAGGGATGTTGAACTTTGTCAAATACCTTTTCAGCATCTAATGAAATGACCATGTGGTTTTTATCTTTGGGTTTGTTTATGTAGTGGATTACATTAATGGATTTCCAGGTATTGAACCATCCCTGCATCCCTGGGATGAAGCCTACTTGATCATGGTGAATGATCATTTTGATGTGTTCCTGGATTCAGTTTGCAAGAATTTTATTGAGTATTTTTGCATCGATATTCATAAGGGAAATTGGTCTGAAGTTTTCTTTTATTGTTGGGTCTTTGTGGGGTTTTGGTATCAGTGTAACTGTGGCCTCATAGAATGAATTGGGTAGTGTTCCTTCTGTTTCTATTTTGTGGAATAGATTGAAGAGTATTGGTATTAGGTCTTCTTTGAAGGTCTGATAGAATTCTGCACTGAACCAATCTGGTCCTGGGCATTTATTTGGTTGGGAGACTTTCAATGAATGCTTCTATTTCTTTAGGGGTTATGGGATGGTTTATCTGATCCTGATTTAACTTTGGTAATTGGTATCTGTCTAGAAACTTGTCCATTTCTTCCAGATTTTCCAATTTTGTTGTGTATAGGCTTTTTTAGTAGGATCTGATGATTTTTTTTAATTTCCTCAGAATCTGTTGTTATATCTCCCTTTTCATTTCTAATTTTGTTAATTTGCCTACTATCTCCGTGCCCTCTGGTTAGTCTGGCTAAGGGTTTATCTATCTTGTTGACTTTCTCAAAGAACCAGCTCCTGGTTTTGTTGATTCTTTGTTTAGTTCTTTTAATGTTACTTGGTTGATTTCAGCCCTTAATTCGATTATTTCCTGCCCTCTACTCCTATTGGGTTATTAGCTTCTTTTTGTTCTAGAACTTTCAGGTATACTGTTAAGCTGCTAGTATATGCTCTCTCCAGTTTCTTTTTGGAGGCATTCAGAGCTATGAGTTTTCCTCTTAACACTGCTTTCATTGTGTTCCATAGGTTTGGGTATGTTGTACTTTCATTTTCACTAAATTCTAGGAAGTCTTTAATTTCTTTCTTTATTTCTTCCTTGAGCATGTTATCATTGAGCAGAGCATTGTTCAGCTTCCATGTGTTTGTGGGCTTTCTGTTGTTGTTGTTGCAATTGAAGACCAACCTTAATCCGTAGTGATCTGTTAAGAGGCATGAGATTATTTCAATCTTCTTATATCTGTTGAGGTTTGTTTTGTGACCGATTATATGATCAATTTTGGAGAAGGTACCATGAGGTGCTGAGAAGAAAGTATATTCTTTTGATGTAGGATGAAATGTTCTATAGATATCTGTTAAACCCATTTGGTTCATAGCATCTGTTAGTTTCACTGTGTCTCTGTTTAGTTATGTTTCCAAGATCTGTCCATTGTTGATAGTGGGGTGTTGAAGTCTCCCACTATTATTGTGTGAGGTGCAATGTGTGCTTTGAGCTTTAGTAAACTTTCCTTTGTGAAAATGTGGGAGCTCTTGCATTCGGGGCATAGATGTTCAGAATTGAGAGTTCTTCTTGGTAGAGTTTTCCTTTGATGAGTATGAAATGTCCTTCCTTATCTTTTTTGATGAATTTTGGTTGAAAGTCAATTTTATCCGATACTAGAATGACTACTCCAGCCTGTTTCTTGGGGCCATTTGCCTCGAAAATTGTTTTCTAGCCCTTTATTCTGAGGTAATGTTTGTCTTTAACATGGAGGTGCGTTTCCTGGATGCAGCAAAATGCTGGGTCCTGTTTATGGATCCAGTCTGTCAGTCTATGTCTTTTTATTAGGGAATTGAGACCATTGATGTTAAGAGATATTAAAGAATAGTGATTGTTGTTTCCTGTTATTTTCGATGTTGTTTATATGTTTGTGTGGCTATCTTCTTTTGAGTTTGTTGAAAGATTAATTGCTTGCTTTTTCTTGGGTGTAGTTTCCCTCCTTGAGCTGGCGTTTTCCATGTATTATTCTTTGTAGGGCTGGGTTTGTGGAAACATACTGTGCAAATTTGGATTTGTCATAGAATATTTTGGTTTCACCATCTATGATTATTGAGAGTTTTGCTGGGTATAGCAGCCTGGGCTGGCATTTGTGTTCTTTTAGAGTCTGTATGAGATCTGCCCAGGATCTTCTAGCTTTCATAGTCTCTGGTGAGAAGTCTGGTGTAATTCTGATAGGTCTGCCTTTATATGTTACTTGCCCTTTTTCCCTTACTGCTTTTAATATTCTTTCCTTGTTTTGTGTAGTTGGTGTTTTGACTATAATGTGACGGGAGGAATTTCTTTTCTGGTCCAGTCTATTTGGTGTTCTGTAGGCTTCTTGTATATTTATAGTCATCTCTTTCCTTAGGTTAGGGAAGTTTTCTTCTATAATTTTGTTGAAGATATTTACTGGTCCTTTAAGTTGGGAATCTTCACTCTCTTCTATACCTATTATCCTCAGGTTCTGTCTTCTCATTGCATCCTGGATATCTTGGATGTTTTGGGTTAGGAGCTTTTTGGATTTTGTGTTTTCTTTGACTGTTGTGTCCATGTTTTCTATGTTATCTTCCGCACCTGAGATTCTCTCTTCCATCTCTTGTATTCTGTTGGTGATGCTTGCATCTATGACTCCTGATTTCTTTCCTAGGTTCTCTAACTCCAGGGTTGTCTCCCTTTGTGATTTCTTTATTGTTTCTATTTCTGTTTTTAATTCCTGAATGGTTTTGTTCATTTGTTTGATTGTGTTTTCCTGTAATTCTTTAAGGGATTTTTGTGTGTCCTCTTTAAGGGTTTCTAGTTGTCACCTGTATTTCTTTAAGGGAGTTATTTATTTCCCTCTTAAAATCTATCATCCTCTTGATATGTGATTTTAAGTCTGAGTCTTCTTTTTCTGGTATGTTGTGGTATCCAGGGCTGGCTGTGGTGGGAGAGCTGGGTTCTGATGAAGCCAAGTAGTCTTGGTTTCTGTTCCTTGTGTTCTTGCCCTTGCCTTTCACCATCTGGTTATCTTTGGTGTTAGCTGGTCTTTCTCTCTCTGACTGTGGCTTGTCTTTCCTGAAAACCCAGGTGTCAATACTCTTTGGAGACCAGTTCTCTCAGAGAGGAATTTGGATTTGGAGAGTTGTGGTGCAGGGTCAGCTCTGGGGTGCAGACAGAAACAGGAAGGATCTAATCCCCAGCTGACCCTTGTTTCCTGTGTCCTGATGGCTCTGCTAAGGTCCCTCTTGGTCCAGTGAATTTGAAAAGAAGTGGTGGTCTTACCTGTGCTTAAAGGTGTGTCAGCACTCCTGGTGTACCAGCTCTCTCCTGGCACTATTTGAGTATGGAGCCCTGTGTCACAGGATCTGCTCTCCAGCCACCGAAAGAAACCAGATCCCTGTTCCTCAGTCCCTGTGACCTGGGAATTCCAGATAGGACCCTCTGATCAGTCAGTCTTGTCCCCACTCCTGGGAGGCTAGCTTTCTCCCAGCGCTGTTTATCTATGGAGCCCTTGTGGCCCAGGCAGAGGTCTCTTGCCATAGATGGAAACCAGCAGGCTCTTACCTCCCGGCTGTTCCTTAGTCCCTGAGTCTGGAGTCCTCCTGTTGCTGGCTTTTCCACACACATGGGTGGCTCACTTTCTCCCTGCGCTGTTTGGTTATGGAGGCCTGGTGGCCCAGGCAGAAGTGTCCTGCCACAGGTGGAAACTGGCAGGCTCTTACCTCCCAGCTGTTCCTCAGTCCCTGGGTCTACAGTGCTCTCTTTCCATGTTTCAATTATTTTGTACAGTGTTCCTTGATTTAGACTCTCTCATTATTAGACTGGAGATAATGGATTTGAGAAGGAAATACCACACAGACCAAGTGCCTGAATTCTATGATACTGGGTAAATGATACCCACGTGATCTAAGATGTCACTGTTAACCTTAACTAGTTGATTAAAGTGGCATTTCCCAAGCCCATCTACTTTGAAGTATTTTTCTTTCCCTCCCCCCCTTGTTTCCACTCTGGTTATTAGAGGGTCTTGCTAGGTCCAGTCCATTTGAAGGAATGAAGTTAGTTTCTATCTCCTGGAAATGGACTCGTACTATTTGCAAATTTTCCTGAAAAGAATTCCCGTCTCCTCTACTTATTATGCAGTCCTTAGTGTAGCACAAGAAAAAGACATTTGTTGACCAAGGAAAAAATTACATCTGTCCTTAGAACATGGAATAGCCGGAAATAATAACCAGCATGGCAGGGCCTGAAGAGATATTAGACACTAAGACAAGAGAGCCCATGTGTGAGAACATGAGTGGGCCCGATGGCCTGTTCCCCCCTCCCCCTTGCCAGAGGACTGGCTTTTGCCATAATGTTCTTTCATTTTGATTTCCTCATAGACTAAAATGGCTGATGTCTCTCTGGTGGCCTGAGTGTCTCCATCGTGTGCTCCATGGCTCTGTATAATTTAGGACATACATATTATCATGCAACCGCAACTGAAGGTCACCCGGCCCAAATTCTCAAGAGACTGAAACTCCTATTTTCAGCCCAGACTTTTGCTTCATTCTTCTTTGGCCAGTTGTCCCCTTGTGTCCATCAGTGTGGCCAGAAGTAGGGTGAAGTACTTCCTCCTTATCAGGATTCTAGGGAGGAGTCAACTCTGAAAAAAGGGAGGACAGCAGGCTGGCACTGCAGAGTGCTTCCCATGTGCTTTGTCCCTGAGACAACAGTCTCTAAGACTGTATCTGTGTCAAAGTGGGCACATGGATTCCCCTGCTTCAGAAGTTCCAGGCCCCTCTTCATTTTCTAGTGTCTTGACATTGCTTTCTCAAACTCTAAAAGCAGACAAACTGTACCTAGTCCACCCACAAGTTAGTCACAGGCTTATGTGATCCTTTCCCATCCTGCTTGTTGCCCCAGAGGCTGTCAAGTTCTCCTTAGAATATGGCTTTAGGGGGGTAGACTGGGTAGGTTTCCAAGTTGAAGTTTTCAAGTTAGCTTCCTCCTCAAGATTACATTGAAGGACTCTGAGAAATTCAGATTCCCTGACCCAGACCTTCCTAAGTATGAATGTGGCAGCATGAAACAAGATAAGTCCAAATTGAGTAGTTGAGGCACACTGAATAGGAGAGTTGGTAGAGATGGGAGCAGAGCTGGGTCCAGTAATATGGCTAGGTGTCACATGGGCTAGCAACAGCAGGGAGTTGTGACCCCTCTTGTCAGAACAAAGGAAGGCCTGCTCTTCTATGGTAAGCAGGTTGGTCACCTGCTGGGAGCTGTGGCCTTCATAGTTAGAGTCAGCCAACCTCAGAGAGAAGGAGTGGGAAGGATTAGGGAATTGATACTCTCATCTTGCCCTCCCTTCTGCTTCCCTCCAATCCCCTCCCAAATACTTTCACTGACTGACTCAGTTCAGAAGTCAGGGGGTTGCTTGCTTCTGAGCCAGTCCATTGCAAGCAGCCACCCGGGAAGGTGTCAGATGGAGAGTGGGCGGTATGGCTGGAGGTGCACTCCGCAGGTGTCTAGCACAAGGCAGACAGCAGCACTGTAGCTGAAGGGGCTTGCCCCTTCTAACTTCAATCACTGTCTTCTTTTTACTTCCTCACACTGCAGCCTTCTCACACTGTCTTACCCTGAGCAGCTCCAAGGCCAGTAGAGTGTTACAAACAGGAGAAATGGCTTATAATTACAGGGGCCCATTTTGGCCTGCCTTTCACACTGTTTAGGACAGAAAGACTTGAGCCCTTTCTCCTGCCTTTCTTGGGTTTTCTCCCAGGTCTAGAAGCCCAGAGTCCATCTCACAGTCCCTCCATCCAATACCTGGTGGTCTTGCTTTTCCATAGTGGGCTTTGGGGAGCAGCACAGGAAGGTTCCCCCACAGTTTTTGAGTCCATATGCAATGTGGGAAAAAAAAAATCTCACTTTGCTTTCTGAAGGAGGCTCATTTTTCAGAAAAGTGATTTCTTTGAGGCTGCTACTAGCATGGTTGATTGAAAACGAGGAAGCTATTCTTAGAAATCTCTTCTGAGCTTTGGAATAGAATTGGAAACCACAGTTCTCCTTCAACCAAAACATTTAGGGAGCTGGCACAGCTAATCAGGAGGGGTGGGAGATGGCTGGTTTGGTCAAAGGGTGGCAAGTCTGGAGCTGGGCTGGGACAGGGGAACAACAAAGTTCATAGTTTAGAAGAAAGGGAATTCTCTGAGGTTTCCATGTAAATAAAGTACATTTCCACCTGAACTGCTCGGGTGGTAAAACAGAGGGTTAGAAAAAGCTGGGAGACAAGTGAGCACACAGTGTGGGGTCCAGGCTGTGATAGGCTAGCTAGTTCAGAGTGAGACTGGACTCTCCTGTCTAAGAGCAAGTCACTGGACACAGTCATCTCCATCTCTGTTTTAAGAACCAGAAATAGATATTATCTACACAGACCCTCTTCTAGGGACTCACTTCTGCTAGCTAAGGTTAGAGTCCCAAAGATTCCTCAATTCCCCAAACAGTCCCACCATTTGAGAACCAAGTGTTCATACAGGAGCCAATGGGGCCATTCCATATTTAACCTAACACGGGTATTCACTTAATGATCACAAACACTCCATAGAGAGCTCGCTATAAGTATTCCTGTCTTCTACTTTGTAAGGATAAGGAGGTTAAGTAACTTTTCAAGGTCATTTAATTAGTAAGCTTATAGAAATGCTTTCATGAGTTGCTCAGATCACCTTTCTAAAAGGAAGGACTCATGGCTCCAGACCCAATAGGCATGACTAGAAGACAGACCACAAGTACAAGACTCATCTTGGTTGAAGAGGGCCATGCTTATTTCCCAGGACATCTCACACCCAATGATTTGATCTACACAGGGACAAAGGCTCAGTCTCCTTGTTCCATTAGAATAAAATCCCGAAGGCCCATCTCAGCTTCCCAGTTCTTGAATGGTTGGCTCTGCTGAGACTGACAGCAACCTTGCTTCTCATGCTGCCTCACCCTGTGATTTTCCTTTAGTCTCCATAGTAGCTCTTTCCAGGAGCCCTCTTTAGTAAATCTTCTGCCCTCTGAACCTTAACATGGGGTCTGCTGCCTAGGAACACATGTCTTGACACTGCTAGAGCTATGACCTCAGCTTGAGCCATTTGGTTCTTTGCGTTCTTAACCACTGTGTTCTGTTGAAAAGTCAAGAAAGATTTAATTATCAATATTGGAAGAGACAATTGCCACTATTGAATGTCCCTTACACTCTTCTTCAAAAGTGACATCCCCGGGAAATTAAGAGAAGCCTAGGGCAGGCAGCACTCATGTGCTCTAGCTTGGTTCTCTTCCCAAAGATGGGCAGCCCAGGCCACATGACTTTCTCAGCCCAAGCACAGCTGCATCCCCTCTCACAAGTGCACTAGGAACTGATAGGAGGAACTGACTCAATGCTACTTCTCTATGAAACCTTTGCTCAAGATCCCACCTCATGTCCCCACCTGCAGTGGGCCTGTCAGGACCTGGCTCTGAACTGACAACCCACAGCACTTTCCCCTGGTGAATACAACTGTGACTCCAGACAAGACTCTGAAATTAAACAGAAGGAAGACAGGGTGTCTTCTGTGGACTTTTGTGTATATTCGGTGGTGGGGGAGCTATCACTGAGTGATTTTTGGCTCTGTAGTCTTGAAGTGCTGTGTGGACTACTATGTTGAATTCTTGCTAATGGAGTCTGATGTCATTGGACTTCCTGGTACTAAGCCTGGTGTACCCATAGCAATGAGGTCCACTGATAGAGGTTGGGTGGCTGAACCTTTCTTCTGCTGGTGATGACTGATTTCAGACAGACTACACAGTGGACAGCCACAGACACACCCAGTGTCACATGAATACCTCATGGAGCTTCAGACAGACTATCTGTTAAGGTTGTCATTAGTGGTTCCATTGCATGTGGACTCTTCAGAAGACAGGATGTGAGGTGGTTAGACAGTGGTTCTGTGGCTATTGATGATCTAGACAACATGAGATATTCCCATAATTTAGTGACCTCTTCTGTTTTCACAAGTAGCTAGACAGTTGGCCCTGGGTTTCTGTCTATATCACAGAGCATGGCAAGTTAAAGATTCATCATCCTACATACAAAACAAAGGTACTCTTCTGGCAAAGGCTTTGTTTTCCTTATAGTTCACTTTGAAAAAAAAATGTATCCCTGATATATTTAGTTACTAAATTAAAGCAACAGAACAGGAAAGGTACAATTTTAAACATATAACAGCTTGTCACATAGCCTTTCAGTCTTTTATTTTAAGGTACTAGAGCATTTTTCTTCTTTTGTAGCTACAGCCATAATTATTTATTTTATCATTATTTTTCTGAGACAGGGCTTACTCTGTAATTTTAGATATATATTAGGCTAACTTCAGACTTTCAGTGGTTTCCTGCCTCTGCTTTCTGAGTTGGGTTAACAGGCGTGTGTCACCACACCCAGCATTGTTAGCAAAACATCTGTGTCAATAGTATCCATCTCTTCTTTTAAGATGTCTACATAGTACTTAGCTTTGAAGATGACTGGTACCTTGAAGATCACCCAGGCCTTAAATCTCAATTCTCTACTAACGCATTGGATGCCTTAATTAATATTCTATTGTTGTGAAGAGACCTCATTGTAGGCTTTGATTTTTTTAAAAAACCTATTTTAATAAGAGTTTTTAAATGCTTTAACTTCCTTTCTAGCCCACTACCCACCAGAGGTAGTGGAAAGGAAAGATTAATAGGGCAAAAGGCAATGTGGACCTGTTTAGAAATAGTTTCCTTGGGGTGATTCCAATCTTCATTGTCAGGATATCAGTAATTCAGTTCACATGAATCAGCAGCAGTAGCTTGATCCACTTGCAAACACCATTCATGAATCAGCAACAGCAGGTAGATCTAGTAGAAACCTCGAGGCTCTGCCAATCAGTCCTAGTCCACAGAAGCAGCAAGAAGCCATCAGAATATCACAAGAAGTTCTTTGGTGTGTTTCTCTCTATACAATCATGACAGTTGATTATCATCTAAAGAAGGCAAGGCAAACCAATGCCTCAGTGTTGTCAGCAAAGGTCAGCATCATCAAAGTTCAATGAAGACCAGCAAAGAGTGGCAAGGCAAACCAATGCGAGTGTCTTCCACTGTCTGTTGGTTGTCCTTATACCCTTTCTAAACATCACCTGTCCTCACAAGCATTCCTTCTGGCAAAACATCACATGTCCCTTTCCCAGGTAGCTTCCAGAAAAACATCATGTGTCGGTTCTAAGCAAAACATCCTCTCACCTGTCTGCTTCAGCAAAACATCCTCTTATAAAATAGTTTCTAGAAAAACATCTCAATGACTTAACTAAGTCGCCAAAGAAACCAGAAATGTCCACTTTATATCATGACCATAGCAACTCTTATAAAACATTTAATTGGTGTTTGCTTGGTGAGAGCATGGAAGCACACAGGCAGACATGATGCAGAAGAAGTAGCTGAGAGTTCTACATCCAAAACCAAAGGCAGCAGGAAAAGAGCAACACTAGGCTTGGTGTGGGCTTTTGAAACCTGAAAACCCACCCACAGTGACACACTTCCTTCCACAAGGCCATATCAACTCCCATAAGGCCACACCCACTTCAACATGGCCACACCTCCTAATCCTTCTCAAGTAGTGCCATTCTCTGATGACTAACATTCAAACATAGAAGCCTATAGGGGTCATCCTTATTCAAAACACCACATTAGGTTATTCACATGTATTTTTTATTATAATCAGTATATTAAGATACCTTTATGAAGCACAATTTTGTTATACTTTACTACAGTTCCTTTAGGATAAATAAAAACAGTATATCAAAACACATATACACTAAAGTTTCCAAACAGTGAATAGACTATCTCATGTAGAGAGTGGAAGAATTTATATTTCTAGCATGAATGACTGTCTTGTTGTCTATCAGCTCTACTCCTATTACTTTGACAGGCTACAATAAACCTTGCTTTTCTGAATTTTTATTGCTTTGTGAAGGATTTTAAATGGCATTCCTTCATGTAACAATAGCCATTTATTTGTGGTTTACTTACCAATTGATTATTTGTCTATCTTCCATTTTCTTTTTGTTTATGCTTTCCAACTGATAAGTACAGATATATACATATACATGAGTTTACATTTATGATATACACTGACAATATTCATTAATGTTCTGTAATACTGTTTGTCAGCCTCCTCATATTGGAAGACTTGGTCTTAGATGTTATATGTTCCTGCAGAGGCAAAAATGTCAAGATGGTTTAGAAGCTTGCAAGCCTTCTCTACCTCAACTGTATAACATGGGTCTAGATGGTCTAAAAATGAAAGCAATAAACCTAAGAATGTCTTGAATCTTTTATAAAAATAAGTTCCACCCAAGAGGATTGAACTTACTTTTTAATAATTTAATAACCAATTCAACTTATACCTGAAAAATTCAATATTGTTACATGTAGAAATATCTTGGTATATTAATGTTATATCTTTATGTTTTATATTAAAATATATGCATATATAGATGTGTACATATGCATACATATATACATAGATATATGAATCTAGCTCCTACATTCTGCTTCATCAATGTCTTTTCCTATACTTACATAAAATCTAAAGTGTTTTAATTATTGAAAAAGCAGGGTTCCATTTATTACTGATATTTTTATGTATTTCTTTTTTTAAGTCATAAATTTTGTTATGATTTTTAAATTTTTATTGAAAACAAAGTTATTTTAATACAATGTATTCTGATCATAATTTTAGTTCCCTCATCTCCTCCTCAGTTCTCTCTACCTCCCCACCCTTCCAACTCATCCTTCGTTTTCTCTCTCTTAAGAAAACAAACAGGCAAATAAAAAAGACAAAACAAAGTTAAACCAAAATAAACAAACTAACAAATCAAAAGAAAAGAAAGCATGTGAAATACATACACATGCAGAAACACATACAAACGGGCCCCGTGAAAAGACGAAATTAGAAAACAAAATGTATAAGCAAAAAAAAAAAAAAAAAACCAGTAAGATTAAAAAAATTCGAAAAGAAATATGGAACGAAATCCCTTTAAAACACCTTTGAGTTAATTTTGTGTTGGCCATTACTGCTGTGCATGGGCCTTCCCTTAAGAGTGGTTTGTTTACCCAATGAACTTGCTTGGAGAAACTACTTTTTCCTTTGAGAGTGGTTGTTAATGAGAGATAAGTTTTCAGTGGGGGATGGGAACTCGTGTCTATGTCTGAATCTCAGAGCTGGACCCCATCTGGTTTGGATATGTGCAGGCCTTGTTCATACTGCCACAGTCTCTGAATTCATGTGTGTGTCCCGTCTTGTCAGAAAGACACTGTTTTCTTGGTATCATCCATCCCCTTTGGCTCTTATGATCTTTCTACCTCTTCTGCATAGTTCTCTGTGCCCTGAAGGGAGGGCATTTATTTTTTCAAGTTAGAAGAAATGGACTTTCTTATCACCAAAACGAACAGTCAGTATCTAAAGGAAAGGAGGAAGCAAGCATGCTAGCTAGCTATTAGAGCTTAATAGGATTCTGCAGAGCGACAGAACCAATAGAAAACACACATGGAAACCAATGAGGCTGACCTCATCTTTTAAAGCATCTATACAGCCTTCAACGATGAAGATGGCTCAGGATTTATTCCCCAGTTCTCTACTGATATACATGTAGGGAGGGTGAAGGAGTGTTTTATGGAAACTGGCCGTTTGATTTTGGTTTAAGAAATTTAGGGTCTCATATCTACCATCTCAAGCTGAAGAACATGGAAAGCCAGTCACATGATCTAGTGCAAGTTCACAAGTATAAGAACAAGAAACACTAAAATCCAAGGAAAGAAGAAGGGAGGCACTTCAGTGCAGGCTAAGTAAGTAAATTCACTCTTCCTTTCTCTTTTTGCTCTACTCGAGGCCCTCAAATGATGAGAAGGCAGCTAGGGGAAGACTGGCTTCCAGGCAGCCAGACAAGGGTATTAAAGCCCATGCCCAAAGTGACACACCTACTCCAACAAGGCTACACCTCTTAATAGTGCCACTCCCTAGGCCAAGCATATATATACCACTACAGTTGTTATTGTCATTTTGTTTTGTTTTTTTTTATCAAAGTCTTTTACATAGCACTGGCTGTCCTGGAACTCACTAGTTAGACCAGCCTTGAACTCACAGAGCCACCCTCCTCTACCCCTGAGTGCACTATCATTCCCAGGTTTAATGCATCTTTTTAAATTGTCTTACAAATGGCTTTGTATCTGCTTTTGCTTCCTTCCTTCCCTGCTCCCTCATCTCTCTGACCTCCTACTTGCTTACCTGCTTGAATTCCTCCACCTAGGATCTCCTCTGTAGTCTTTATCAGCCTCTCTTCTTAAAGACATTCCTCCAACAACCTCTTCCTAATTTCCTGGCTTCTATGGGTGCTGCAAGTTAACAAGATTTGAGATAGCATCCACATACTTGTAGATAGATAACATGTGGCATTTGTCTCTCCAGGCCTGAGTTACCTCAGTCAATATATATTTCCCGTTCCATCTATTTATCTGAAATTTTAATTTTTTTTAAACAGATGAGTAGAATGTGCTAGATTCTCATTACCTACTCATCTAGTGATAGACATCTAGACTGCTATTTCATAGCTATTGAGAATATAGCAAAGATGACAATGGATGAACAAGTATCTCTGTAATAGGATGTAGAATCATTATGGTGGGACACACCAATGAGTGGCATACATGGTCACACAGTAGCTCCATTTCTAGCATTTTGAGGATCGTCTCTCAAGGTGAACTTATTATTGTTGTTTAGATAAATTGACAAGGTACCACACTGCAATCTAAATATTGTTTCTTCCCATAGGCAAATGCTGTTCTCATCCTTTATCAGGAAATCATCTCTAGGCATTGAACATATAGACTCATGTTTGTTCAAGATACTTACATAAATGATAGTTGAGTTGTCAGCCTTAAATATGTCACTTATACAGACCCTTCTAAGGGAACACTGTGGAAAGGTGACCTTAAGAATGTTGGAGCCTGAAGATAGGAAGAAGGACTAATACTTTCATAACTATTGCAGACATGACCACATAGCAGCTGAGGTTGCCTGCATTAGACTGGCCTATCACTGGGTCTGTCAACAGCCAATCACTAACTGCAGAATGGCAGTGGAATCCTACCCCTGCTTTCTGAAC
The DNA here is from genome assembly GCA_019843965.1 of Rhynchomys soricoides. NCBI lineage: Eukaryota > Metazoa > Chordata > Mammalia > Rodentia > Muridae > Rhynchomys > Rhynchomys soricoides. The sequence goes on along the minus strand of JADRCH010000005.1, from coordinate 29,654,342 downwards.
TACTGGCACTGAACTAATGGATTCTGGGAGAGGGAATAGTCATCTTTGCTACTCACATTGCCTTCAGTTTTGTACCAAATAATGAGGCCTCCAGGATAGGTCCAAACTTGTGGCCACTTAGACAGTTTTGTTTAAAATCTGTGGGTCACCAACAAAAGAAAAAAGTGTGGATATGGGGACCTCTGGGGAAGAGTGCACTGTGACAGGTAGGAGGGAGACTAAAGAGGGTAGAATGGAGAAAGTAAACAGAAGGCACAAAATGCGTGAGTGAAGTTGCCAAATAACATGTGTCACCAACAAAAAAAAAAAAAAAAAAAAAAAAAAAAAACCTGACCTAGGAAGAATTGGAATTTATAAAAGATTTAATCATCGCAACAATAAAACATCCATTTATTTATGTTTTTAAAGAAAATGTTATCCCATGAAAAGCTTAGAAAAATATAATTCATGAAGAAAATCTTAGAAAAATATAATTCATTCTATCAGTAATAGTGTAAAACACCTACAAACCTCTAAACTACTGCTGGTATATGCTGGTATATACCCAAATACCTGATAATTATTTATCTCTTGTATGGACATCTCTCCCTAACCTCTTGCTTGCTCTTCTAGTTGTTTTGTAGCATAATTGTATTGTGAATAATGTCATCTGACTCTTCATTTACTGCATGTATACAGTCATAATGAGCTTGCTAAGACTTCAGAAAATGTCAAATAACATAGTGATAGAATGTTCAAATAACAATGTCTGGTTATATTTACCCAGTTTTAGTGCAATGTACAAATCCTTGAAGTAAGCATGTGTCATTTGTCTGACAAAATTACTTAACAAGATAAGCAAATTTCTTTGTATACATATTTAAATTTTTAGGTGTATGTCAGAAATGGAAGTTAGGGTCTTTACTATCCTTTGATATCTACCCAGATAATCATATAGAGGTTTTTTATAGTAGTATTAAAATACCTTCCACTGAGTGAATAAAATATTTTTAATAAATAAGTGGGGAAACTATGTATCTTCTAGTATTCCTTGGAAAAACTAATTATAACTTCTATACATAGCACACATACCATTTCCCTATGGATTAAGTGGATTTTTTCTGCATTTCCAAAGTGCTATTTTTGTCAAATTTTAGAATGAAGATTATACTGGTTTTTAGATAATTCCCCAAATTCTCCCATTCAACCTGCCTTAGTTACCTTTCTATTGCCTTGACAAAATGCCATGCCCAAGGAAACTTATAAAAGAAAGCATTCAATTTGGGGTCACAGTTCCAAAGGGTTAGAGTCCACGACCCTCACGGCAGGGAGTGTGGTATCAGACAGGTAATATAGCATTGGAGCAGAGAACTTGCATCTGAACCACAGGCAAGAGTCAGAGAGAGCTAATTGGAAAAGGCTTGGGTTTTTGAAACCATAATGTCCACTTGCAATGACACACCTCCTCCAACAAGGCCACGCCTCCTCATCCTTCCCAAACAGTTTCAGCAACTGGGGACCAAGCATTTGACTATATGAGACAATGGGAGCCATTCTCATTCAAACCACCACCCATTTTTAGAGATGGGGATTCCCGTATCTTAGTCTGGCTTTAAGCTCACTGTGTAGCCAAAGATAACTATGTACTTCTGATCCTTCCTCTGCCTGCTGAGGGCTGAAATTTCAGGCATGCTGGAGATTGGACCCAGGCCTTTGTGCACACTAGGAAACCACTCTCTTAACTAAGCTATAACTAAGCCTTTATTTTTCTTTCTAAAAAACATTTAAATATCACTTCTGGTCATATCCCTAACATATAGTGTCTTTCCTATCAGGCCACGGGGCCCTGCGTATTAGTAGCTTAACCCAAAGCATTTACTAGCTCAGCCTCCATGAATCATAAAGTAAGTTTCTACTCACCAGAGGTCTAACCTTTTTACCTCAACTTCAGTAGCAAGATGTTGTGACTCACGAGCTCTTTTGAGATTGCTGCTAAGATGCTGACTTGACATGTAGTCATGCAGATACTGGGGTGAACAAATTATTTTCCATGCTCACTCACATGGTTGATAGCTAGAGGCCTTATTAGAGGGTTCTCTTGGTGCTGCTGGACTATACTTGTAAGTCAGCTTCTTCCATTGTGATTCGAGAAAGAGTAAAACTAATGTCTATTATGAAGTAGTCTCAGAAGTCCTCCTATCACCCTTAATGTACCCTGTCAAGAGTAAACTGACACAATGTGGAGGTGATTGTAAAGGACATCAGTACCGGAAGGGAGACCATTGATGGGCCAGCTTAGAGGCTGGCTACTATACCATGATCCCTCCCCTCTACGTTTTTGGTTCTGTCTTCTGAAACACTGCTCTGGTACTTAGAAAAAAAATATTCACAGGTTATTCTAGCTGACAGGTTAGAAGTGCTCATTCCATATGTAGCCTCAGAAATGTGGTTTTACACACTTGCAATCCTGGGGGGCAACTTAGTGTCTGTGGCTTGCTGTTTGTGAAGGTTTCAATGTGAACACTCTGAAAGAATCCCCAGTTTCTGTTCAGGATTTATTTGGAAATACTGTCTGGAAAGGGTGAACCTCTGGTGAGTGAGAACTTACTTCCTTGGGAAGAATCCTTGTTGCTATGACCTTCCTTTTTCCATTCAACCAAGAACTCCTCCTTACTTGTGTGTCTGAGCATATGTGTGCAAGGATGCATGCTTTTGTGAATATATGTGCATGATCATACCTGTGCACTTGCCATGACATGAATCTGGAGGTCAGAGGACAACTTTAGAGAGTTAGTTCTTGTCTTTCCGCTATGTACACTCTGAAGGGGGGCTCAGTTCATCAGGCTTGGCAGCAGAGTGCTTTTACACACTAAGCTATTTTGCGAGTCCCTTACGAAATCTTATAAGTAAGACACTCTTTTCATGACAACAAATTATGAAGGCCGAATACCAGCTCTCTGACTCATTTGCAACAACCCTAAGGCTAAGAGAGGGTGGTCCCTTTCTCCGTGACAACAGAATGTCAGTTAAAAACCACTCTGTGGACTCTCTTTGTGCTCCCAACTTCTGTGCAGTCATAATCACACTTTTCTCTTCTTTCCATCTTTCCAAATCATAGATAGCTAAGTGCTGCTCTCTCTGAACCTCAAATTTCTATTCCAACCCTCCAGTGTGATGTGACTGTTTGGACACAGAGCTAGGTAAACCTGAGGCTGGGGTCCTGACTCTGGGATTAGTGCCCATAGCAGAGTGCTCTCCCTGAGGTTCTCCTTTCTGCTGAGGGAGGACACAGCGAGAAAGTGGGGGTCTGCAAACCCAAGAAAGGCACCATCCTTAGAACTCAACCACACTGGCACCCTGATCGCTGAACTTCAGAACTGAGGATAAGAACTTTCTCTTCTTTAAAACACTCAGGTATTTGTTATGGTGGCATGAGAAACAGACCCTCTAGAAAAGTCTGCAATTTCCAAGTGAAATTACAGTGTAACTAGAGCATGGGACCAGTGATGGGAAAAAAAAGTAAGAAAACTGGTCTGGATTGTGAAAAGTAGCAGCGATATGGTGTGGTCACCCGGGTTGGAGAGCGGCAGATAGCCAGGCACCCCCAAATCAGCCACAATCTATAGACAGCTTCACAGGTCTCTTCCATTTCAAGATCCTCACTTCCAGAATCAAGATCTAATACATGGAAGAGAGTGAACTGAAGTGAGGGAGATCCAGAGACAAGGAGGTGTTACATTTCTCAATCTGGAGCCCCATATGATACAAGTTATTAAGACAATGGTATCTGTCTAAACGCTTAGCATTTTCCTTTGCCCCCTTTAACATATCTAGGTGGGGCTTTGTTTCTCCACAGGACAGGAGAGTTTGAAACCACCTGTACTAAGCCCATCCTTAGCAGGTTTAAAGTGTACCCATCTCTTGGGATTCCCCTGGCTGTCTCCATCCCCATCTACCCCGGGGATCTAAAAACGTTTGTCTGGCATGATTAACTTTCATATCGGTATCAAGACTTGCTGATGGAACAGGAATTTTCCTTTTCGTTTTACAAGAAAGGAAAAGGAGTGTGTCTAACAGATTAAATAATTTTCTAATATTAGACACAATAACTGATATTAGAGCCAGTTCCATAACAGAAAATCAGTGAACAGGAGCTAAGAGCCTGGGATGACAAATGAGCACTTATCCCACTAATAAGGTTCTGTGGGAACATTGTACCCAGTTAGAATCACATTATTCCAATGAACTCATATCCACTTGTATGAAAATCTACACCAAATATGTTTTGGGCCTAATCTTTTCATCTCATGTGGTGGACTTTTGGAAACCGGACATTTTGCGTGGCCTACAAGTTGGCACAATGAGAACAAAGAGTGTTTTCAAAGTTTGTTAGAAGCAACCAGGCCAAGAGTCTGGTACCCAGGCTTTAAACATCTAAAATATATTCCTACTTAAAAAAAGAGAAACTCCCTAAATCAGTTCAAAGCAAAGATGGAAAAAAAAGTCGTATGCCAAAACTCAAGCCACCGCAAAGTCTGTTCAACTGCCTCCACGTCAGCCAAGCAGCGACGTATATGTCTGTTATCTCGGCCCAAAATGCTAGGCTCCATCCTTCCAGAGAGATGGTTTCTCTTTCATAGGCAGAAGGCTGGCACTTTCCAGAAGGCTCTGGAAAATCAGGGTGGGGTGGTAAGGGGATCTGTCAGTCCTGGACGAGGGTGTGGGACCTCTCTTCACGTTTAGAAGCGGCGCTGACATCAGGCCCTGTCTGCATCTTCTGGAGGGGGAGCCTACACAGAAACTCCCTTTTGCAGCTGTGCAAACTGTAGGTGCAGGGCTGCAACTGGCCCACTGTCCCCTAGAGTTTCTCTAAACCTTCAGCTTCAGTGTCATATTCGTAGGGAAATACAAAACTATTTCCCACTTGGCGCTTTTTCAGTCTCACAAAATGAAAGGTGCCAGAAGTTCAAACAAACTGCTCTTGGTCTTCCTGCCCAGGAGTTCCTCACATTCCTTCTGCCTCAGCCTGGGTGCAGTGAGCTGGCCGAAGGCAGCTCTTCCTCTCTCCTAAAGGACCAACCCTGGAAAATTGGCTCCCTGGCTGTTTCTGCCGCACATACATGCATCCACTTCCGGCTTCAGGCCGGCCGCTTCATCCTCCTCAGTGGAGTGTGGCACATTTGAAATTTAATCTGTAAGTTTTCCTGTACAGAAAGAGGAAAGGAGACTGTTAATCAGATTTATCCCAGATTGCCCCCACTGGTCAGGCAACTATCTCCAGGAGACCCTATCACGTACTGTAGGAGACGAGGAGGATATTCTCCACGCTGGGGATGAGCAATGGGACCACACTTTCTATTGCAGGCACCAGTGGGAAGAGGAGGAAAGATTCCTTCCAGATGGTTCTGAGCTACACACTAAGTTTTTCACCAAGAATAGAACAGATCAGCGTGGCAGTGGGACCCTCTGGTTACTTCTAATGCCAAGTACCCTAAAAATCCTAGTGATTCCTGGGAACATATTGGAATTATCTATGGACTTGTCTAGAAATACATGTGCCATATGTCCAAGCCAACTTCTCTAACTCCGTAGGACAAAGCTACCAGGGTCATTTTCAACATTTTGCGACACTTCTCATACAGGTGTCGCCCATTTGCTAGCTTTCTCAATCTGAGAATAAACTTCAGAGGCGTCCTTCATGATGGGGAAAAAAATTACTCGAAAAAATTCTTTTAAGTGTAACTCTACCTCACAAAGGTAATGGATATTAAAAAAGAAAGAAAGAAAGAAAAGGAAAGAAAAAAGAAAGAAAGAAAACCAAGCAGAGTTGCAAAATGTATAGAAAAATCAAATAGAACTATTGTTTCCAGGAAGATTAACCTCAACCGTAACAAATAAAATTAGTCAGTGCTAGCAGCAGAGAGGATCCTGCTAAGGAGGAAAAGTCAAAATTCATCATAGAAACAGGGTGGGTGGGGGATATTCAACCCAAAGGTCAAGGCTACAAACAGGACCTGCCCAGGGGAGACCCAGGGCTGTAGCGCTCCCAGGATCTTGTTCTTACTTTGTGAGCTTTACTCCCCATTTGAAAACGCTGTAGTTGTGTAGACCCGGGATTCTTGCTTCCCTCTGCTTTAGCACTCACCCTTGGCCAGGGCAGGAGGATCAGAGACTGCTACCAAGGAGCTCTCCGACTCAGCTTGCTCTGCTGCCACGCTCAAAGCCCCAAGCTAGTGGTTCTCAACCTTCCTAATGCTGCGATCCTAAGGGGGTCTGTACAGCTGTAAGATACAGTTCCTCACGTGGTGGTTACCCCCAACCGTAAAATCTTTTCCATTAAACCATAAACGTTTTTCATATCTGTAATTTTGCTGCTGTTAGGAATCGTAATATAAATATCTGATACACAAATAGTCTCAGGTGATCCCCCCCCCCAAGGGTCATGACCCACAGGCTGAGAACCACTGTGCTAAGCTAACAGGATGTCTTTTCTCCTGGATCCACCCGCCCATCATGCTGATGTACATGTAGGAAATGTACATCAGCTTCACTTGGGGGCCTGAGTCTAGCTGTCTTCCAAAGGCTCCACGTTGGCATGCTCATTCCATCCCACATGTTCTTTCTACAGTGTTATTGACAGGTCTCTCACCAAGAGAGGCATTCTTTCCCTTGGAGTCTGGGGTTGTGAGTCCTCAACTCACAGTATTGTGAATCGGTGACATGTAATCTTTGAGGCCAGGACTTAAAAAGGAGTCTGAGACAGTGACATACAGACTCTCCTTTACACCCCAGCCTCTGCATCATGGGGAAACTCAGAACACATAAAAAGTTCATGTACAGATGACCTGAAGCCAGTAGACATGGGAGTGAATGAAGCTTAACATGATTTTAGATTCCAGCCTTCAGAACTCCCCAGCTACAGCTCCAAGCCTTGTGTGACAAAGACAAGCTATCAGTCATTTCCTGCCCTCTCTGAATCACTGACTCACAACCCCTATGAGCAATCATAATAAATAATGTATGCTTTGAAAGTCCAAAGTTCCTTATAATTTGATATTCGGTAGTAGATAAATACTAACCCCACAGGGCAGGGAGGCTAACATGCTCCTTAGAAGAGAGCAGTGGGCAAGATAACTAAACCGTCCACTCTACTGGAGCTTTGCTAGGATAAGTTTGCCTTAAGTACCTTCAAGAGAAGAGAAATTATAGGTGTATTCACATGTATGAGATGTTAATATGAATATATTTTCAAATTTTATGCACATGTTTCCATGTGTGTAACTGAAGCCAGGATCATTATTAGCAGTAAATGGAAAAATGTTTTAAACTTAGTATTTAGTTCTACTTCTACTTGTTACATCACAATTCATTATTGTTGAGATAATACATATTAATTCCTCCAGTTTATTTATATATGTACGTACTTATGTGTTGTTTGTGGGTTATTTTGTTTTGTTTTAGGTTTTCTTTCTTTCCTCTTCCTCCTCCTCCTCCTCTTCCTCCTCCTCCTCCTCCTCCTCCTCCTCCTCCTCCTCTTCCTCCTCCTCTTCCTCCTCCTCTTCCTCCTTTTTGAGACAGCCTTACTGTGTAGCCCTGACTGTTCTGGAATCATTATGCAAACCAAACTTCTGGTCTTATCTTCTGAGTACTGGGATTAAAGGTGAGTACCACCACACCCAGCCAGATTTATTTTTAGGAACTGATCACAATCTAGCAAGGTTTAGAAAGTGAGATTTTTGGACATGTTAAAAAGAAAGTTTTCTGCAGCGACTGATTTCAGATCTGCTAATAGCTGTGAGCTTCAGAACCCTTTTTGAACAAGAGATGGTGATCTTCAAGAAAGAGCTTACCTGTGGAGATTGGGTGAAAGACTTTCTTTCTCTTTCTTTCTTTCTTTCTTTCTTTCTTTCTTTCTTTCTTTCTACTCTCGGGCTTCTATGAGAATTTAGATTTATTACCAAAGGAGTTTGTCCATATCAGAATAGGACCAGAAGATAAATGGGGTAATAAATGGCTCATGCAGAGAGCCTGTATGTAGAGGGAGAGGGTGACACAAAAGACCTTAAAGAGCATTTGTATTGGAACAGAGAATAGCACTGTTTGGGTTAGTTCTAAGACTTGATTCCTGGTATACTTATCCTTGATCCCATTCCAACTGATACAAGTAGATATCCACAGGGCCAGCAAGTTGTCTCAGTAGGTAAAGGTGCTTGCAGCCAAGTCTGGCTTTCTCAAAATCCACTGATAGAGAAGAATCTAGAACATGAACTCTGGAATGTTGTATCTGAGAACTGGATTCAGAGGAGGAGGAAAAGGTAAAGTTTTTTCCTCTTTATCCTAGCTCTGGGTGTGTGGAAGAAACAGAACTAGAATGTTGTGGATTTGGGTTATTGCTTGTATTATGTTAATTGGGTTCTTGAAATTACACAGGAATCTGCACGTCTGCATGTAGGAGGCCGAGAGTCCCTGCCCTCAGTTGGTTTCGATTGGTAAATAAAGTTGCCAGTGGCCAATGGCTGGGCAGGGAGACAGGGCTGGTACTTTTAGGATTCCTGAGCAAGAAACACAGGAGAGAGAAAAAGGCAGAATCAGTGTGCCATGAAAGGCATAAGATTCAGGCTTGAGAGTGGCAGGAAGAGAGGCATACTAATCATGTAAGAGACGGTGAAAAGCAGCCCCAGCCTCCCCCATTGGGTCTAGGGTAGCAAAGAAGGAATGTAGATTGTAGTAAGTAATAACTCAGGAGTACTGGAGGCGAGGCGTTAGCAGAGTGGGAGCTGTTTGGTATAGTAAACATAAGACAGTGTGTGTGTGTGTGTGTGTGTGTGTGTGTCTTTCTTTCGTTCAATGAATCCAGAACATTGGGGTGGGTAACAAGGAGCTCACTGCCACAGCAGGGCAATTAGGGCAAATTAATCAACTTGGGCAGCACTAGAACATTCCCTGTCTCTGTTTCCTTTTGATCAGAGCACTTGCCAATGAAGGCAAGCATATTATATCTTCACTTCTTTTAGTTACATTGAACATCTAAGCTTATTTGAAAGCAGAAAAGACACAGTCCATTCATCCAGATGGCAGTCTGCTTTGCATTTTGGTGACATTAAGTACATTAGTGCTACTGTGTCCTCCCAACCCAGCTCCAGGACTCTTGTAAAACTGAAGTCTTCTTCCTGTTAATAACTCTTTGTCCCCTCTTCTTGCTCCCTGGCAACCACCACCCACTTGCTATTTCTATGAATTTCATTCATATGAGTAGAGTTCATACAGCACTGGCCTGGCTTATTTGCAGTTAGCACATGACAGAGTTGTCATATTAACAAGCAGGGATAAGACAGGGGACAATGTACTTCAGAAGTGCTAAGTATTCATCTCTTGGGCCCATGGCCACTCAAGGGAATGGTTCTCGCCACAGAGAGATTTGGGGTCTCCTTTTCCTTAAGGTTAGATTCAGTGCCCTACTAAGTGAACCTGCTCTGACGGGGCAAGTACTTACTCTCTACTGCACAGTCATTTGACCATATTTTTGAGCCAAGTTGCTTGCTTTTGGCTGATAGACCTTTAACAAATGTTTTGAGCCAATGTTTTTGGCTGAAGAAGTTATGTCCTAAACTATTTGCATCCATTGCCCATAACTAATATGTGAAAGCATATAAACTTGTTACTTAAGTCTTCCATAAAGACAAAGGTCTTTCTCTCTCTCCCCATCTCCTCTTATCTGGTGTCTTATTCAACACACTCTTGCTGACTGGTAAATGGACACATCAGGAGCTGAGAAGTCCCAGCCACAGGGCAGCTGACAGCCACTTGTTACTGAACTTGAAGCTAAAACATTCATGTGGATAAAAATTTTTAAATGTATATAAAAAATGTAAAAGAACTTACAAATATATAAATTTTAAATTTACCATAAGTAGAGAAACGAGAAAAGAACAGAGAACAAGGGGTCATGTTGTTTTATTTAGTACCCACATTTAATAAAGTCAATTATTAGGCCTTGACTATCTCTTATTGGATATTTCTTCTGCAGTAGAAACTGTTCTGTCTGGTTTGTGTAACAGTCATGTTATCATTTCCATTAGCATACGTTCAAATTCATCAAGTAATAGCTTTTGCTTGTAATTCAGTTAATTATGACACACACTTTTTAGACTTATTAGATGCTGATTTGATATTTTATATTAAATAAAATGACATTAAATCATGATGTTGTTTCAAATCATAGCTAGGCATTGTGATAGTCTTTGATCCCCGCACTCTAGAGACAGAGGCAGGTGGGTCTCTGTGAGTCCAGGCTTGGTTTACATAGCAAATTCCATGCTAGTCAGAACTTTAATCTCAGCACTCAGTAAACAAAGGCAAGTGGATCTCTGTGAATTCTAGACCAGACAGAAGTACACAGTAAGACTTTGTCTAAAAAGACTGCCCTTCACGGCTGGTAGATAGAATTGGTAGACTGGGGGACAGAAAAGCTGCTTTTTGATTGGTGTTGCTGACATGGGCTTAGAATCTGTGATCTCCATTTGTAAATATTTCAGGCTATCTAAGAGCTCTTATGGCTCTCCTGAAACTGTGGACATCTTTCATCTGTAATTTCTGTGTGGATGCACGGTCTCTTCATAGAACCAGAGGGTCAGAGCACCTTCTACCCCCATCCAATTAATTCCATACTGTGAAGAAGACATGCATCTGGGTGTTTGATGAGGGACCCCTAAAGGTCAGAATATGTCATAGGGTCTTGTGAGGAAAAGGTACTTGTGGGAGGTTGAGCCAGGCTGGGGGTGGACTAGGTGAGGAGAAGCAGAAAGAAAAGAAAGAAAAGAAAATCTCCCACTCCCCACCCATCCCAAAATATCCTGCTCTTAAGCAGAAACCAGCCATTCTTCTGCTATTTCCCTGAGTGTATACTTACGATCTTCCCAGTCACCCGTTTAGAAGGATTAGACTCATCATGACAGCGTAGTAATTATTCAGTTATAGCCCTCCTGTGGGGGGAGCCATTTCAACCCACTTTCCATTCCCAGAACTTCAATTTTCAATGCTGAACAAGACTTTGCCAATTTTTTTTTTTATTTCATGCTTTCTTTGAGCCAGCACCAAATGGTAGACATTGTTTCCTCTTAATTGACTCCATCTGCAAACCAGACTGTTCCAGAGCCTCTGGAAGGGGGGAAAACTTTCCAAACTGTGTATTACTTGATTAATCAATGCGCTTTGACATCTGGATCTCACGCTGTCCTGGCTCTAGCAGGCATACTTGCGTACAAGACCGTGAGTTACTGCTTCAGGTGCCTCTGAATCTCTTTCCAATATGGACACGAACTGTCTGTGTTTGGAGTCGCAAGATTAGCAGGAAAACGGGTTGAGGAGCAGATCCTGTGTTTGGCCAGGTTGGCAATCCGAATTCCAAAGAGCTTACGGCTGAAGCTAAGCAGCAGCCAATGGCTCGGTGAGCTGAGGACATCTGGCTCCTCCACAAAGAGCAGGCATTGATCAGTCAAGGGAGAGAGAAAGCTACCTAATGGATGCAGATGTTCTTCAGCCTCTGCCTTGTGTGTGCTGTATGTGGTGCCATTGTTCTGAAGGGTGCTTGGGTTAGATCAGGGCTAAGAACGATTCTGAGTTACATCCAGATCAAACCAACCCTGGATTAAGACTCCTAATCTTCCTCCTTCCTCAAACAGAAATGCTAGGAAGGGGCAATTTATGAGTGGGAGATGGAAGCATGGGAGGGAAACACTTTTAGAATGAACAGAGAAGTGTTTTTAGCATTTGTGTAATAGCCCTGGCAGGAACACATATCGTGAGGAGACATTTGCGTCCCTCCTTTTAAACATCCCCAGCAACTGGACATTTACCCAGGAAGCTCACGCTGGGCAAAAGGAAAAGGCTGAATCTGGTGAAAGCCAGAGGGGAGCATCTCTCTCAGAGATTCCCTATAGTTCTGACAATCTGTCAGACCAATTGCAGAAAAGACAGGTCCTATACACTTATGGGTGTGTGTGTGTGTGTGTGTGTGTGTGTGTGTGTGTGTGTTTGTGTCAATGCTGGGCAGTAGCTCTTGGCTTCTGTTTCAGCCTATATCTCATGGCAGGACCCACAAGATGGACTGATAGGTGCTGCTGGACCTCCCTGATTCCTTTCCCAATGTGGCCACATTAAACACATCGTTTTCTCCTTTTTTCTATTATTTTGTGTCTTTAATTAGCCTTCTGAGGGTAGGTGGCACAGCCCCACTTGTTAGGACTGCCAGGGCCTAGGCTCTGACCCTAGCAGCTCCAGTAGCATTAGTTTCCATGACCAGCAATAAGAGGCAAAAATCGAAATAAGATGTAGCAGTTGCCTTTTTGGCCAAATGTGCCAGGTTGCCATTTGGTCTGAAGACTATGCAATTGTTTCCAAAGGAGTAGTTAAAATTGGACTGGGAGGAAAGTGACCCTTCAAGGAGCAGAAGGAGGTAAGACCAAAAGCACATTTCATAAAAAGTGGACCAGATGAAACAGGCTCTGAGCCTTGACTGACACCTACAGCCTGACACTTGACCTCACACTTACCTTGTGATCCCCACCCCTTATGTGTTTTACCTTTTAATAGAAGGTATAATATTTCCCTTAAACAAAGAATGAATAGAAATTAATTTGGCTGTCAGGTTTTGTTTGTTTTTAATATATCCTTTAAGTAAGAATGTCCACACATGCCATTCGCCAGAGTTTAAGACATATTATGGCACTCCCATTCTGTTTTTAGAACATACTTTTTGCCTAGACTTAGCAATGAGTCTATTAATCCTCCATTGGGTATACAAGAAGCTACTTCATGATGGCTTACCTGGTCATTTCTGTCTCAGCCATACTGACATCTGGGACAGGATCCAGACGATTCTTTGTCTGGGGTAGAGGTATGTTGACTATTTGGCCTCTATTGATTAAGGCCCAAAGCACACATTTCTAAAACCATTTTCAAAGGTCTCAGGAAGCATCTTTCCCCTCACACAGATTTGTTCTCAGCCCACCATCCTGTAATGGGAACTCAGGAATCACTTCTACTAAGAAGTGCTGACCCCTCCCTTGGACTCAGGTAGTAAAATGTGAAAATGTGGAGTAGGTTTACCCCCCCACCCCCCGCCCTTCAGTTTGCATCTGCCCTCTGTGGGTCAGATTCCTGCTTAATCCTGCATGTAGGCATGCTGACTGCTCAAGCAGTGTCCAAATGTCAGAGAGGCTCTCCCCCCCCCAAGGCTGAAGGTATATAAAGCGAGCCTAGGACACACACACACACACACACACACACACACACACACACACACACAGAGAGAGAAAGAGAGAGAGAGAGAGAATATATATATATATTTATTCATTCATTCCTGGCTGGCATTGAACTCACAGAGATCAAAGCCTAGGGGACCATACCATCAACTTTTACAGACTCCCATGAAGATGCCTGGAAGTCTCTAGTCTATGCCTTAGACCTGCACTTCCCCTTGCATTCCAGGGACAGCAGGCCTCTGTAGACAGAACATTGCCTGACATCAGACCCCAGAAGTAGCAATCATCACATGGGAACCAGATACTCATTTCAAGCAATTAAGAGTGTCTTGGAATCAGCTTGCAGAACCAGTACTGAGATAAGAACCAACCAGACCACACTGCTTCTTTATGCAGAGTTTTTGTTCCCCCGCCTCAATTCTTCCTCTGTTGAAACCATGAAGACAGACTTGAGGATGGCTGACACCCACCCCCTTATCTCTTCTTCCCAGTGTGGCCATGCTGATTAAATCTTTCTCTGTCTTGTCTGTCTACTGTTTGGTTTTTGTTTCTCTTTGTTTTGTTGTTGTTTGACTGGTTGTTGTTGGTGCTCTGTATCACTGGCTGGCCTGGAATTTGCCATGTAACCTAGGCTGGCCTCAAAACTGCAGTGATCCTTCTGCCTCTGCCTTCCAAGTGCTGGGATTGCAGGCATGGGCCACCAATCCCAATATCCAGCTCTGTTTATATCTTTAGTTGGTATACTGGGACAAGTGGCAAAGCTTTGTTGTGACTCTCATACCCAAGACTTTTGTCCTAAAACTGGTAATACCCTTATCACTCAATCACGGGCTCCAGCTCTAAACCATTCAATATGAGAAAGTGACAGACACCTTTGTGAAAAGCAGAAGCTTGGTATCCCACAGATTATAACACATGAAGAGTATTTTAACAGGCCCATTACTGTTTTCCTACTCCTTCATTCTCCTCTAAATGCACAGTGGGCAGATGGGTGACCTTGGGAGAGATCAACATCATGAGGTGGTTTGCGGAAGGACAGAAAGGATGCTGCTTGGTTTCTACAATAAGGTATAAAAGTGGATGAAATGGGAAGAAAGTCTTCTTATGATAAAATAACTAACACAAATATAACGAGTCTCTCAAACAAGAAGCCACTGTGCCAGGTGATTCTGCCTTGAATATGTCCACTCTCTGGGGCTCTTTGGCAGCTATCTCTTAACCATAAAGAACCTGAGGATGGCAGAGCAGAGGGGCAAAAGAGCTACCACCCTTGATAATCATGAGCCCCAGAGCAAGCTTTGGAACACTAATCTCTACTACCTTCACTAATTGACATAATTCAGCATACTTCAATTGCCTAAAGCAAAGACCAAATTCAAGAGCTAAGGATTTCTTTTTTTACAGATTCTTAAAACAAACTTTGTCTTGGGAAACAAGAACAAAAGAAAAACAAATGACCGAGACTATGTGTGGCCCACAAACCTAAAATCTTTACTGTGTTACTCTTCACAGAAAAATCTAAATCATTTGTGCAAGCTTCAATCCAACATTTGTGGGTGCATTGTACTCTGCAGTCCAAGGCATTCTTAGTATAAATACTAGAAGCTTCATTTTAGACTTACAGAAATTAATGATGGCCAATGGTTCAAGTAGACAATTCAAATACAAATTCATCATTACTTCAATTTATTGTAAAAGGATGCCAAACTAAGACATCAAACAATAAAAAGCTTTTAACACACCATTCTATACCTCAGCACTTCAGCTATTTCTTGATTTTACAGATCCTTTTGTAAATAATGCTTCCGGATGAAATACAACGTATTTAATGACTATCCTCAAAGGAGGTCAGTTTGCCCTCTGATCTGAACAAGACATTTCCTGCATGAGGAAACCAACCCGAGGAGACTCCACAGAGGAAAAGGGTGACACATAAATATTATATAAACAAACTCACCAATGTAACAAAAGACATCTGTGGAGAGAGAACTCACACCTCCTGCTGACTCACTGAGAAGGTGAATCTCCCATGAAGAGCACCCAAACCTTCCTCCTTAACTCCAAGCCCCAAGTTAAAGGCACTGCTTTCAATGGGGCTCCACTGCTCAATAGTACCTCAGGTTAATTCTTAACAGAACCATACTTATTGAGAATGCCAGGTCCTGGAAAGGGACCGTTGTGGAAGGCTTGTGAGTGTGAGGTACGTCACTCACCAACAGCATCAGTGAGTCCTGTGTGTAACTACACCCAATAGGTGGCCTTCCTTCATCAGTATAGCCCAGTGCTGATCTTAGCGCCTGTATATAGTAAGTGGTCAGTAACAGCAAGGAAAGACAGAGATGGGGGAGTGGGGGAGAAAGGAAGAAAAGCAGAGAGATGGGGAAGTGGAGAGTGGTAAAGGGGGAGAGAGAGGTGAGGGAGGGAAGGAGAGAGGTTGAGTGTGAGATGGTGTGGGAGGGGGTTCCCCATTTATACCCAGTACTGGTTGTGTTTCAGTGCTGGGTTGGTTTGTCGACAGAGCTTGGCCATGTCAGGATCCAGGTTCACCCACGCCTCCCAAGGAGCACATTTCTCAACAGGCTCTGCCCCCAGAGGGGCTGGCTGATCATATGGTTGGGCCTGGAACACATTGGTAGCGGGGCTGCTGGAGCTTCTAATAAGGGGTGTCACCGTGACTGTGGGAATGGCTCCACTCCTCTCTGCTCTAGAGCCTGGCGATGGGGATTTGAGGTTTGTCTGTGGCTGGATAAGAGGTTTGGGCTTGTCCTCCTTTCGGCCCAGCAGCCAAACACACAGGGCCACCATAGTCACTACCAGGAAGAAGAACACAGCAGCCAAAGGTATGATGACCATCAGAGGGTGACGGCTCATTTCCAGCTGCATGGATCCCCCAGAAAGGGACTCCCCCACTTTGGTAGCAGCATATGGCCAAGTGACCCTGGTGGGGGAAACCTTGGTATATATATTTGGCTCTTTGCCACTGAGCTGACCCCAGGAATCTGTCCCCTGCCATTTGTTCTGGGTCAGATTCCCTGGAGTTTCTATCTGTTTTTTAATAGAAGCCCTAAGTTTTTTCTGAGAGAAAACAGAGGCCATGAGGGTCTCTCCAGTGACAAGTAAAGGTACATCTGGTATAAATGTCTGTAAAGGTAAGGGGTCTGGTGGCACTATGGTAAAGGCTAGATAACCTGTTGCTGGCTGCACATGATCTGCACTGAGCAAGAAGGCGAAGGAGTCATTCAGTGCATAGGTGCCTGTTAGATTAGCATGTGGCTCAAGCACCAGCTGCCCTTGGTTGACGTCTGTTTGGGTGAACTGAGAGACCTCTTCCATCACAGGGCTGTCAACTGCTCTTCGAACAAGTTGTCCATGGACAGGGGGTTGTATCACTTTGAACGTGGGATCACTATTAGTCCTGTTAGCAAGCTCGGTTGCATCTAGATCCTCTTTCCTAAGCTGGTGAGCCACTCTGTTGGTAACTTTCAGGTTTGATATAACCCGCAACAAAGGCTGCACTGTGATGCTCAGTGTCTGCTCTGTCAAGTTGCACTCTGTTGTAAACAGTGAGAACCTCAGCTGATCTTCTGAGGCTGTGAGATTGGTCATGTGGTAAGAGAGTCTTCCAGAATCCAAATCCTCCTGCCCAAAGCTGTGGACCACCTGGTTTTCAATCAGCAAGTGGCCGCTTTGGAGGGGCTGTGTTATTCTGTAGATGATCTGGAGGCTCCTACCATTGGTTATTGCCGAAAGATGAGTATTGGTGATGGGGACAGTTGTCTGGCCTTGTGGGAGAAGCAGGTCTGTGAGGTTCACAAGAGTGATGGAGATGGGGATGACATCCAGGTGGAAGAGTTTGTAGAGAGGGCGGTGTTTGCCATCAGTCACACTAAAATAGAACACTCCAGAGGATGGGCTTCCATCTTGTATGAACCACACCTGAGCATTATTGATGTCAGCTTGTGTAAAATGGTGAGCAGTGGTGTTTGGATTTTGAGCCATTGCTAAAAAGCCATTGTTGGGGTGATGAATGATCACGTATTGGATTTCATTTGGAGGACTGTCTATATCTTCTACATTGAGGATTTCAGGTCCCACAACCAACCTACTGCCCTGTAGAACTGTCAACCGAAGCCCTTTGGTCTTTAACTCTGGAGGCTGATCATTCACAGGGGTGATGGTGATGTTAAACATCTCTTCCAGAAAGTTAGCCTCTGGCTTGCTGGTGGACTGGCTCTTTGGATTTGGCCAAACAGTGAAGGTAAAATTATCAGCCAATGATTCAGAGTCATCATGAAGATACATGACTCCAAATGCATTAACCATGTACTGGGAGAAGTAGGGTTTTCCTGTGGTAATGTTTCTCTTTCCAACCATAATGGTTCCATGTCGAGGAAGAGCCATAACCTGGAACCAGATTTCATGGGAAGAACGCTGAGATTGGGGTAGCTGAAGTAAGAGGTTGGAAGCATCTAATTTAGATTGGTCAATGAGAACGTTCTCTCCTTCCTTGACAGAGGCTCCTATTGAAACAGTGAAAGAACAAAGAGGCATTCAAGCAGACATTTACTGAAGGTCATAACGCTTTCTCTCCTAAGCATACCTCTCAGTGGATTATTCTAAACACATAGTTGCTCAAGTATCTGAATGAATTAGCATACAAAAATAAGATTTAAACATAAACACATCCCTTTGGAAACCAATACAGAGGTCCCTCAAAAACCAAACCAAAACAAAAAAACCAAACTGAAAATAGAACTACTATATAATTCAGCTATACACTCTTGGGTGTATACTAAAGGCCTCTTAGCATTCCACGGAGATACCTGTATACCTAGATTTATTGCTGCATTATTCACAGTAGACAGGAAGTAAGATCAGGCTAGATGTCCATCCATAGATGAATGGCAAAGAAAAGGTGGTACATATATACAGTGGAATCTGGCACTGCCATAAAGAGAAAAGAAATGGTGACATTTTGGGAGAAAATGAGTGCAACTGGAGATGATTTTCTTAGGTTAAATTGGTGAAACTCAGAAAGACAAATGTCACATTTTCTCTTACTTGTAGAACTGCAGGCATGCGTGCGTGTGTGCGTGCATGTGTGCATTTAGAGGTTCTCAAAGTACAAAAGTGACCTCCTGACAGAAGTAGGAATGATAACACTATCCATGAGGCAGGAAGGCAGAGGTGGGAACCACACTGAGGGAAGAAAGGAAATGGATGGAGCAAAGGAAGGACACAGGAAGTGGGAGGAGAGAGCTTGGGAAATGAATGCAAACAACCATTAAGTCAGCATTTCAGGCAAGCAAGCTTTAAAACCTATGCATCCACATATAAGATGTTACTTTCCTAACTTGCCCATGGCTGAAGCTCTCCTGCTACAGAGACAGGCCCAGCTCCTGATAATTCTTATCTACTCATCATTTTCATTTGTATCAACAACTTTCAGTCATGGGCATGATAAAGCTCCCATTGGAGGCATAAAGAGACTTTTTAAAGCCAACTGCCATTCCTTGCCACTAGACTCATGACAGAGTAACTACCACTGGCTGTAACTGTGTCCTTCTTATTGCAGAGGATGACTGTGTAGCATGGGCACAAAGGGAAAGATGGATTTCCACATTTTTCTCTCTTCTATAGACAAAGCACTGGCTACGGTTTGTTGGCAGTACCTGTATTTGCACGCAATCGGCTGTGTCGGCCTGTTTCATATGAAATGGTAATCTGGAAATTCTCGGGGCCCAGCTCCGCGGGGGGAGAAGATGCTGTGAATGTGAAGGAGTCTTCTGAGGCCCACCCTGCGTTCTCAAGATCCACATGCTGGTACAGTATCAGCCCCTCACTGACCTGGACAGAAGGAAGTACAGTTAGGACCGAGCTTCCAGGATGACACAACAGTCAACACACATTCCAAATGAAGGAGGCATGCCCTTTGTGTGGCTTACTATATTCATGCTCAAACTATTTCATGTATTTTTATAAAGGGAAAAAACATGAAAATGTGCTGAGTGTCTTCACAATGAGAAGATTCTATTTCAAACCTGATCGAGCCATCAAAGAGAAGCCTGGTGACTATGAGATGGCCATCCCTCTGTGTGCTTTTCTTATGGAAAGGGTATACTAAACCCTCCTTTTTTGACAGACAGTGTCAGCTGTTATAGGCTCATATGACAGGTCTCAGATAGTGCTGTCCAATTCCTTTCCAACAGTCTATTTGTAATAAAATCCTAGACGTTATACAATCTCATCTATACATACTTCAGGAAGTACTCATGTGATGTGACTTTCAGAAGCATTACCACATTAGCATTATACCTCCGGATTGAAAATAACTAATCAACATTAGCAAATATGCAGCTGGTGTCCAAATTTCTTTATCAATATGATTTTTTAGAAAAAGCAAAAACAAAGACAAAAGAAACAACATCCATACACATACACATGGCTGCTTTTGACTGAGTCAAGACCCTTAGGTGGCCATCCATTCTCATAGGTGCCTTTTCCTCTGTAAGTCCCTACTTTTTATGTGGGGTGTGTGTGTGTGTGTGTGTGTGTGTGTGTGTTCAGAGAAGGCACAGAGAGACTGAATAGGATTCTGGGAGGTGAATTGTGAGGGAGCAAAGAGCTTACAGAAGTTTAGGAATTTGGTCACCAAACTAAAATGGAGTCTCAAATATTAAATGAGGCAGGAAAACTAAAATGAGAGAAACTATCACTTGGTAACAATTAGCCATAACAATTCAGGTAAGAGTCCTAAAATGGTTGCTAAAACTAGTGGGCTAAAGAGTAGGGACAAACAGGACATGTCGGAAATGGTTATAAAGCATGTCCTCACGGGATATGGGGGCACAAATCACAAGAGAGGATCATGCCTTAAAAGTGGAGAAACTGTAAACCTAGGGAGCACTGAATGGCATGGTGAATATAAAAGCCAACCTCAACCCCAGGACAAAATGAGCATCATGGTGGACCAGTAGGAAGCTGAGAAGAATACAGCAGCTCCCTTGGTATTCCTGCCCAGAATGCAGAGGCTGAATCTATTTCCAGGATGTACAGCCTGAATCCTTGCCCAGAATTCACAACCTGAATCTCTACGCAGAGTGTGCAGTGAGGAAGGCTGCAGAGAACTTTCTTGTACTCTTAAGATGGCATGTTCAGCTGGAAAATGGCCACCATGCCCAATGACCTAAGTTCCATCCCCAAGGTGGAAGAAAACTAACTCCCACAAGTTGTTCTCTGACATCCACACACACATCTTGTTACGTCATAATAAATGTCATAAATTATTCTATTGACAGTCATAAAAGACACTATATTGATAAGTAAGGAATGGTTCCAAATTAAAGGATACTAAAGACACTGGACAACTAAATGCTATGTTCTATGTGGTGGATAAGTTCCTCTTTCCTATTAAAGACATTTGTTGGAACAATTTAGGAAAAGTTTAATATGCCATGTAAATTGAATATTGACATTGTAGCGCATTGAAAATTACACTGTGATTATATGAGATTGCCTTAATTTTAGAAATTGCGACTGCAAAGACAAGTGTGCAAAAAGTAATAGCATAAGTCCTGTTAAACACTAACACTTTCGGCATATGGAGGAATAGAACATGTGAACTCGTTAGACTTTTTGTAATTATCTTATAACTTATTTCAAAATACAAAGTTGAACACATTAAGTGATTCTCATCTTTCAGTGAGCTTTAGGAAGGAGACAGCATTCCCTTTTATGATGCCGATACACGTAGAATGAGAGCAAGGAACCCACCCACAAAAGCCTTGTACACCAAAGACAAGAAGAGGCCATCTCCTGTGCTGACATGCTGGTCTGTCCCCACCTTCCTAATTCCCATCTCTATCCCCATGACCCCTAACTTGGTCCTTCCTGGGGCTTTTAACAAGGCTGTAATCAGATATTATGTTAGAAGTGTATATACTTCCAAAGCTTAAATTTTAATTCATTCTCTAACAATCTCACAAATGTATATAATGTATTTCAACCATATTCACCCCATTATCCCCCCTCTCTCCCTCCCTCATTGTTTTCAAGACAGGGATTCTCTGTGTAGGCCTGGCTGTCCTGGATCTCATGCTGTAGACTAGGCTGGCCTCAAACTCAGAAATCCGCCTGCCTTTGCCTCCCAAGTGCTGGTTGTCAGCAACCATGCCCAGCTCCATTATCATCTCTTATCCCTTTTCACTCCCAGTGAACTTGTTGAGTTTCCCAACAAATTTCCTTTCTACTTTGAGGTGTGTATGTGCGTGCGTGCGTGCATGTGTGCGTGCGAGAGGGAGGAAGGGAGGGAAGGAGGGAGGGAGAGAGAGAGAGAGAGAAAGAGAGAGAGAGAGACCCACTGAGTTTAAGGCTGCTGCTTTGTTGCTTACTGGAGCATGGGCAGTTTACCAGTGGCTACACCACTGAAGAAAATGACTCCTTCCTCCAGCATTGATTCCAAATCTTAAAACTCTTCACAAGTAGCTTTTGTTTGAAGGGAAGATAAAGCATTCTTTGGATCTCTGTGATCAAACTTCTATCTCATATCCTTGATTTCTATACAACCTCAAAGACTAGTGAAATGCTAAGGAGAAAGATTTGGCTCTTACAAGGCCAGAGGCTCTACTGGGATTTCTGCAGTGGGTTACAGTTTACAGCTGAGAGGCTGCTGGGAAGGTTAGAAAGATAAACATCTGGAGAACTCTGCCCTTCCTCCAATTTAAGGTGTGACAATTAACCTCAATTGCAATTTGATGGGCTTAAGAATCACCATGGAGATCAATCTCTTTAATTTGTCTAAGAGGGATTTTCTAGATTAGGTTAATTGAGGTGCGAAAGTCACCTTAATGTTGGTGGCACCGTTCCACCAACAGGGGTTTGGAAAAAGAAGAAGAGCTCTGGGCACCAGTGTTCACTTCTTTCTGCTTCCTGACTCTATCCCCATGACTCTTCATCATGACGGACTGTTTCCCCATGAACTGTAAGTCCAAATAAACCCTTCTTTTCTTAGGTTGCTTTTTGTCAGGCGTTTTGTGATATCAATAAGACAAATAGTGAATACACAGGCTAGTTGACAACAGAGCTGGGAATATCCCAGATTGACTGGTTTATATAGAAGCTTTGTCCTCTGTCCTTTTCTGGGGTTTCTTTGCCCCTAACTGCCTGAATTTCTGCTTTTCTTCTGACATGGAAGAAAATAGATATTAATATAAAAATGGAAGCAACAAAATGCAGTGGACTTTGAAACTTGGATTAGTCAGACCAAAATTCAAATGTTTATAGTACTAGTTTTCAGCTCTGTTTGTTCAAGTCAGCTAGCTTTTCTGAGCCCTACTTGTATATTGAAATGTAGAATAATTTCTTACTTGTGGATCTGTATTTCATTCAGCCTTCATAGTGTGTTACCATTTCAGTGATCAAAATGCCAGGCCCTGGGCATTTCTAGGTCTTTCCAGAGCATTCTAGTTCTCACTAATGGAACTCAGTTATCACTGAGTTCTGAGTTGGGTGAAAGGCTATACATAGGTCTTACACTGAATTGCAGCATAATATTAAACAACCAGAGAGTTCTAGTCCATGCTTCATTCGGTAAATATTTTCTAGAACATGTTTGGAAAGCTCATCTCCGGTTGCATTATACATATTCTTTTACCATCTAGAATAAGCATTTAAATAAACATGTGTTTAATGAGCAAATAATCTATATTGAAATTGCTTTACAACATTTAATTGTCAAGTATATACGCTTATAACCTTATATAGATAGAAAGAAGGCAACTCAGGATGTTTCTTATATATGTATGTATTGAACAACAATAGAGAAAATACCTAACCTTTCTTAGAATTCTGCAGATAGCAGCCACTCCACAAGGCACTTTATTTTAGTGGCTTAGTTTCATACCTAGTTCTATAAAACTCCCGAGTTCAAGCTGTTTCCACAATCTAAAGCTACATCCACACTGTGGAACATTGAGATTATAGGCTACAAAAAAAATTTATATGATATGTTCTACAACTCCAGGAGCCCAGGAATGGGGAGAGTCAGCTACAAAGTGTGACCAGAGCAAACAAATGTCACTTCATTGTCTGGTCTGGCCAAGGCCGTCAGTTATTAACCAGAACTTGTATTGATTTGCAGTGATTCTGAGGAATAACTCATCTGATAGCCTGTGTTTATCATGACTTATGATTTAAAGAAAGGCAGTACTAGGGCTGGGGAAATGGCTCCGTGGGTAAGAAATGCTGGAGTCCATCATGTGGATCTGAGTTCAGATCCTCTGCATCCACATGAAAAGCTGGGAATGATGACGTGCATTTGTAACCCTAGTGCTATAGGGGCAGAGGCATGCAGATCCTAGACACTGCCCAGTTAGGCTAGTCAATCAGTGAGCCCAGGTACAGTGAGAAACTCGGTTTCAAAGGACACACTGTTGAACAGTAGAGGGAGACAACAAACATCCACCTCTGGCCTCCACATGTGTGCATGGGCATATACCACCAATATGTGTACACACACTCATATACAGTACACAACAGCAGATAGGCAGTATTCCAGTTCTACACTGATGTCATATTTTTTTAAATCTTGTAGAAACTCATAAGATACTAGGAGGTAGAGGGTGAGATAGGACAAAAAGGAAGTAATTTTGTTTTTGTTTTTTTCCCTTTCAATCAATTCTTGACTGGAGACCCCAAGGAGACCAACTGACAGCTGCTTCATAAATGTGGAGCCAGAGAGCTGAGGGTCATTAGTGCTTATGGATCAAAGAGTCACCCACACAAAAGGAATGAAGAAGGCTCTTGGATATGCCAGGCTTGGTGGAGTTAACCACTGCATGGAGATTGATTTCCACTCCCTAACCCCCCAAGATGTAATGGCTTCTTTGCCTTCTTCAGCTTGACTGGCTACAGGCATTCCTTGACCTGTTGCTGCAATACTTAACTTCCTCTGTGGTCAGCTGGCTTTCCTCATCTGTCTATGTAAATCTCCTTCTACCTCCCTCTTGAAAAGACACACACACTTAAGGGCCATCTAGATAGTCCAAGCCACTCTTCCAACCCCATGACTATTAACTGCATCTTCAAAGTCTTCCATGAAAGGGATCACTCATTCACAAATTCCAGAGACGAGGACCCTCTATTTTCAGAGGCTCCTTCACTTGTATAAAAACTAAATCAAGGTGTTAATGCTACCTTTTGATCTTTCCAAATCATAACCCTTTGTGTGGTCTCATTCGGTCAATTTATTAAAGATCTCCATACTTAAGAGAGACATGAGTCCCTAGAGATTGTTCTATATAAATGAAGATGTAATCCTCTCTGTGAGAGAAAGCTATTGTTACAGATAGACTTCTGGAGTACTGCAGAGGTTTTCCTTCTAGTAAGTTACTACAAAGACCAACTGAGTCATCAGGAGCATGAACCACAACTCACTGTAATTATTTAGATGTGATTTTTCTGTTGCCAATCTCTAGTTAGATATTTTCAAGTGTTATCATCTAGGAATGCCTTTCCTGCCCATTCCTACTAAGGAGAATCAGCCTCACTTTATAAAGCCTGTCCCCTGATAATTCTGTAGCCATGACACCCTGTGCTGCCTGGATTTCTGCTCTGTTGTGGGACTCTTGCTGTGCTTGTGCCCAACTGTTCTCTACAGCCATGATGGTGGGCCTTCTAGTGGAAAGGGAATACTCCAAGAGGATTTAGGATTTAGGTCCAGCAGGATGGAGTTCAGACTCTGGACAGCATAGCTTTGAAAGAAGACATGTCTCAGGCTTAGTCACTGTTCTAGTTCGGTTTTTATTGTTATGATGAAACACTGACCCAAAGTGATAAAGGGAACAACGAGTTTATTTGGTTTGACTTCCATGTAACATAGAGATAATCTGGCTTACACTTCCATATCGCAGCCTAACACCACAGAAGCCAGAGTAGGAGTTCAAGCCAGGAACTTACTGGTTTGCTTCCCAAGGTTTGCTCAGCTTGCATATAACCCTAGACCTCCTGCCCAGGGTGACATCAGCCACAGCTGGCTGGGTTATCTATCCCACATCAGCCATCAATCAAGAAAATGCCTCACATTCCTATAGCCTAAAGTTAGAGAGGCAGTTTCTCAAATGAGCCCCTCTTCTTAGGCGTTAGATTTTAGTTTGTGTCAAGTTGACCAAAGCTAACCAGAAACACCATCCTGCTTATGGTACTGTATTACAGTGGTCATGGGAACTGAATAGAAGAAGAAATAAGCAACTCCCATTAAACAGGAATCAGTGCTGCCTTTTCATCGAAAGAGCCAACCATTCTAACAGAACAGAACATTTTGACTATTCAAAGCCATTGAGCTAAGATCTGCCAGTCAAGGTTAGGTTCAAGCAATGGATCGATGATTATGTGACAATACAATAATCTCCACACCTGGAACAACACTCTCCACATAACCCAGAGAAGTATGATGCAGACAAAAATGATGAAAAAAAAAAAAAAAAAACCAGTGGAAAATGTCCACAAAGACAAGTGAGCCTGTTTGCCACTGAACCACCGAGCCCAAAGAGGCAAAAGATGGGTGGGCAGGGCCATGTGTGACAAGAAGGCTGGTCTCTCCCTACTCTGCAGATTCAAAGACAAAAGTCTAACGAGATATTAAGCTGGTTTTACTCTCCATTAAATTGTAACAAATTAATTTCCAGCCTTTGAGAAATGTGTCTATAATTCTCCAAAATATGTATGGATTATGAAAGCAGTAAGTCCAGATTTGGGGAGGAGTAATTGGACAAAATTAATGGCCCAGAATGGCTGCATGATTTTCTAAATGTGGTCCTGGAAAACTGTTATCTGTGCTTCGGAAGCAGCAAAGACCAAGATAGATGGCATCCAGCCCACAAAAGTACAATAGCTGAGATGCAATTACTGGCTTTGTCGAAAAGAAAAGAGGTTGGCTGTCATAAACCTCAAAGCCAGAACACTTTGCAGTTTTAATGACTCTAAATTATCTCAACAAGCACTGGAATGAAAATCACTCAATTAGCTGTGAGCTTGACTTGGAAGCCATCAGTGTGTTATGTGGAATTTGAAGCTTAGTTTGTTCATGGTCTTGGAAATGGACTGTTACATCTCCAGTGTATAAGAGAGCTTTCATGCAATGGGAGTCTGATGGTTGTCTTCTCTTTGGAGGCCGATGCTTAATTTCTGTGGGTTAGCTTAACCCTCTTAGGATTTGACATTGAAAAACAAAGAGGCCACTTGCTTATCTTGGTAGGCTGACATGACACAGAAAACATAATGAACTTATTCTGGGCTAAGAAACTAACGTTGGGCAATGACATCACAGATACTTCCTTATAGTTATTTTTACCAAAGTATATTAAGCATAATGCATGAGCTATTTTCTTCATAAGTACTGATTTAAAATGGTCATTTCTTTGCAAGCAAGAAAAGTGTATGTTTTATATGCAAATGATGCAGTAATTTTAATCTCCATCCCTATCCCAGATAGAGAGCCAAGGGCAAATTAATTCCCTTAGTTAAAGGGTAAAAGAGCACTCAGCCATCAACTGCCTACAATGTCCCTATTGAATGCTTAGCAGGTCACTTGGCTAGAACTGACTCTTGAGAAGAAAAGCTAGTCTAAAAAGTCTACTAGTAATTAGCCATTTGTAAATTACACAGGGCTAAATAGCTCTGAACTCTTTACATAGTTGAAATTACTTCCTGAGTGCTATCTCTTTTTTTCACCTCCCCATCACGTTGAAGAGGCTCGATAAAAGCACATAAGTGCTAATCAGGATCTTCATGGAGGACTTCAGAGGAAAGCTTCCCACCCCATTGAACACACGGCGTCAGGCAAGGACTACTGCATGACTGACTAAACCCCAGTCCAAGAGAAAGGCCTCCTGTCCTCTCCTCCACCAACTCAACCTGTAACCACCATTTCTCTTACTTCCCAAATGTTCAAAAGCTGACTGATGGTAAATCTGAGCTGTCATAAGATGATTGGGAACTGACCAGGGTACCATTCTATAGAAGTTATAAACTTTAGGCTGTGCCAAAGCCCAGTCTCCATCTACGTGTGGAAAAGGAGGCAGTGTGTGGAAGGGTCAAGAAGAAAGGCTAATTTCTTTCTGTTCTCAAACCACACATAAAAATGCCCATTTCTGAACATATATGTTCACCAGGATTGGAATGTTTTCAGTGTTGTTTAATGTGTGAACGTGGTGTAGTTTGTGTGTGTGTATATAAGCTATGCTTTAACCCATGCTTGTGCATGCAGAGGTCAGAGTAGGCCATCCCATGTCTTTCTCCTTCACTTCCTTCAGCCCTCTCACTGAAGCAAAGCTGGCCATTTGGGATGGGTTTGCTCACAATGAACTCCTGGCAACCATTGTCTTTATCCTTTGAGAGCTGGGATTACAGGAACAAGCAGCTACACCTAGCCTTTTATGGGTCTGCTGGGGATTTGAACTCAGGTCCTCATGCTTGCACAGCAGGTGCTGTTACCCCTAGAGTCATGCACTTATCCCTAGAACACATTCACTACATTAATGGGTGGTATTCCTTTCTGTCTTGATATAAATTTAACATTTTCTTGTTTTCTGGCCTCGCTTTTATAAAAGCCATGCACTGTAGTTTGGATCTAAAATGTCCCCCCAAAATCCCATGTGTTGAAGCTTGTTCCCTGGTTTTGGAGTTATTGGGGTGGGCATGGGACCTTGAAGAGGCGGAGAAACCATTGAGGGTGAGTTAGGCGACTGGGGATGTGCTCCTGAAGGAGATATCACAACCTTTGCCTCCATATCCCATCTTCTCTCTGTGTGCTTCCCGACCTTCAGGAAGTAAGCATTTCTCTACCTTGTGTGCCTCGCCAGGATGTTCTGCCTCTCAAGCCTCAAAGCGAGTGACAGCTGACAATGGACTGAAGCTTCAGAAATCCAGCCAAAATAAACCTGTTCTCCTTCACATGATTCCTCTCAGATATTCTGTTACAGCATCAGAAAGCCCTTGAACATTGTGTGTGTGTGTGTGTGTGTGTGTGTGTGTATGTGTGTGATACCCACTAAAACAAAGAACCAGGGTTCATATTTTGGATTTTGTTCTTCCCTGGATTTCTCTGTACTCTTCCTCCTTTACCCACAGTATTGACTTTCTTTATGATGGTTGAGGTGGAAAGAGAGACAAGGTATTCAGAAGTGACAAACATAGATGTTGGAAACCCCTGAAACTTGTCAGCAGCAGCTCTCAGCTGCTCCCCTCCTTCTACCACCTCCCTCTTGCCCTGACTGTCAGGACAAGTCCTTGCAGATGCCCATCCTCAGGCTTCTTTGTTCCTCCAGCCTGGGCTCAGGCCAAGGATAGAAAACTTGGTCCCTGCATGAGACCTCTTACATTTCCTTAGCTCTCTTCTCTCTTCCCCCCCCCCCAGGGAAATGTATTTGAGAACACCAGGAACTCTCTAAAGGAAACAATAAGTGGGTCATAGGTGAAGCAAATGTCATTCCCCTCTGATGACCTCATTTCCATTCATTAAATGACTGTTGCACATTAGGGCAAACACCAGCCAGTTCCAGTGTAGCAGAAAATTGCCTTCCCCTGGGAAACTCCTTTTAAAAATGAGAAGTAGAAAGGGACTTTTCACATTTCCAAGAACAAAAAGCTAAGCATCAGCCTCAAACCCCATCTAATTAGTGTTTGTAATCCTTAGGATGTCCGGTCACTTCACCACCCATCTTGAATAGCAGCTGGACTTTCTCAGCCATCTTGATGCTGGTTTGAAGCTCTCCTCATTGAAATTCTTCAGTGTGGCCCACACAGGTAGTCACCTTAAGCAACCGATCTCTGGTGTTCACCCCCCCCTCCCAGGGGACACCTAATGTAGCCTGTATGACTGACCCCTTGAAGCTCAGACCCACCTGGACCGTGAGGGTAGGTCACATAACTACCTTGAAGTTACCATGCGGCCTCCTGGAACAAGTACGTGTCTGGTTTAATCTCACCCACTCAAACGCCCCCTTGGAAAAGCTGCTTGGACAACATTCTGGATCTAACAGAAGCTTGGCCTTTGGGTCTGTCTTTCCTCGAGTGCTTCCTGACTCTGTATGTACACGGTCTTTGGGTGTGTCAGGTACCCCTATGATGTAATATAATATTATAAGTAATATAATATTTCTAGCTTGTGTCTCTTCTGATCATTAGAAGAATGTTTCCCACCTTAAGGAACCTCAATTAAGTGTGAGAAACATGCAACACACTTTACATCTGTTACTGTCTTAGCCACATTTAACCACTTAGGGGAAAGCCCTGGCTAATTTGACAGGAGCCTCACGTAGAATCCAGAGCTCTGGGCTCAGGTCCTGGCTCTGCTATCAATAGGCTGTGTAAGCATGTGAACACACGTGCTTTAGGTCTGAGTCTGCAGGTGGAGAGGAACAATACAATATAAAGCTGAGAAAGTGCTTCACATGTGCCAGACATGAATATGGTTTCAATAATCACTGCTATGACTCTTCCCATTTTAAATACCACAAGACAGGTTCAACACCTATGCGATTTGCTGAGTCACAGAGGTAACCTAGATCTCCTGGTGTTGTACCAAGAAACTTCTGCACAGTCCCAGTAGTTACCAGTAGGTCTCAGACACCTAAATTATAAAGTTTCTCCACATACCACACAACAAAGGCACCAGATGGCTGTTGTGTGGAAATTCTATGAACTGCAAATATATCTGAGATGAGGTTTTGGGGAGCAAGAAATTATTATGTCAGAGATGTGCCTTGTGTACAAAGCCAGATGCACAGTCTTTGTATACAACCTTTCAGATGATAAATTAATTTCTTCTTTGTCCTTTGATTCTAGTATCCAACCAGACCTCTGGAATGGCAGGCACATGTTCAGCAGAGGAAAGGTCCATGGGAGGGAAGAGCCAAACACTGTGTCCCCTCATCTGTGGACTGGGACAGCTTGTTTCCAGGCTGGAGCCTGCCCCTGTTTCCTTGTGCAGCACTGAGCTCCCTTACAATACTACTGCTCTGGCTCATATCTGCCATTGCTGACATGTTTCCCGGATACCTCCAATGTGTTCACAAAGGCAGAAGAAATCAGAAGGGGCAGGAAACTATTAAAATCTGGAAGTAACTGGATTTTATTTTTATTTAAGACTTTTCTTGCCTAGGACCTTATATCTGGCTTGGGGTGGTAATTTCCTGTTTACAAATGTGTTCTATTTTAAAGGTGGTTTGTTGTCTTAGGAAAATGTACCCTGGCTTCCAGTATTACAGTTTTCAGTTTGCATGTTAGCGCACCATAGCAGTTAGAACACGGTTCCAAGTATTCAGTTTATCCACCATACTGGTAATAAGCTCCCTCAGGCGGTATGTGAATACAAATGATGCTCCAGAACACAAGCTTCACATTTTCCCACGATCCACCTCACACTGCCCTTTGCTGCCTTCAGCATGTAACTAGTGCGAGGATGTCCCAATATCTAGATCCTGAAAGAATGAAGACATGAAAACCAGCCCACAGCCAGCCCACAGTTGTCAGACATTGCAAGTGAGAAGTGAATTTTGGTTATCATAAGCCACTGGGGATTGGGGGTTTCTTATTGCAGCAAAAGCTACTTAGTCCTAGCTACTATATTCACTAACATTTATTTTGGATATATTGATCTTAATCTAAAATGCCATATATTTGCAATCAAAAGCTGTTGGAGATAATAGTCAAAATGTTTTGTTTTAAAAGAACCAGAGAGCCAACATGCTCTTATAGGAATCACATCATTCTTGTTAGTATTCAAAAGGCAAACTGACTCTGGGCATGTATTGATGCTTCTGGGCACATCTTAATTCCCTATACAATGGAGTTTTCATTCCAAGTTTTTATTCTGTGTTCTGGAAAGAACCTGCAAACCACAGACACTACAAACCATTTCTTTTCAGTGTTACACTAGAAGCATATGCTAGCCTCATGATCTACTTCCTCAAACTTACACAGACAATTGAAAAGCAAATGCCATGTCCACTCTTCTCACACCATAAAGAAAGAAGAGTTCTATTTCCTCTAAACTTGACTTGAGATTTTAAAAATTCTTCAGTTACACAAAGCTACTGCCAAATAAATGATCAGACCTGGTATTCTAGGACAGACAGAGGATGACAGATTACCAACCAAAGAAATGCTTAAATTAAAGAATTATATTTGGGAATGTCATCTTTAGAAAATGAAATAACACATAAACAAACATGTCTTGGTTCATCTAATTCCTGGCTGGGAGGCAAAAGAATTTTTGAGTGCTTATTCATTTCAATAAGAAGATATGTAAACAAACAAAGTTACAAACACCCTGGATATAAATTACATATACAGGCAATTATAATATATTGCATAATGAGTAGATGTCATGTTAGATATAAATATATACTTTAGATTTCCTTTTAAAGGACTCCCTTAAAAAGATTTACTTATTTTTAAGTGTGTGTGTGTGCATGTGTAGTGCATATGTGTGTACATGCAGAATCCAAAAGAGAAGCTAGGGAACTCTTGGAGCTGGAGTTACAGAATGTTGTGAACCACCCAGCATGGTGGGGACTTGAACTTGGGTCTTCTGCAAGAGCAGTATTTGCTCTCAACTGCTGAGCCATCACTCCAGCTCTGAGGACTTTTTTTTATTTGTTACTTTCAGAATTAGTATGGTGTTTTCTGACATCTGTCTCATGTTGTGTTCCCTAAAAAGAATCCCATTTTAAATGACGTAGGAATGGCCTGGGCCATGGCCCATGTCTAGTTGGTTTAGCAGAATAAAGACAAATGAGAGGTCCTCTCTGCTCAGACTTGCAGCCCCACTCAGTGGCACAAAATGGATGTCATGACTCACCAGACATTGGGTAAAAACAGAAACATCCTCCGTGTGGTTGTCTGGGTTCATCTTCAGTAGCCTTCCGAGTTTAGGGGACCTGACAACTGTAAATGTTACAGTTCTGTTTCCTACCCTGTCATTGGTCACAGCTCTCAGGTCATGAGATGAAAGTGCCTTTGTGGAACCTAAAATTGAAATATAAACATAACTACAATGTACACAGAGGGGGTCGGCTCCTCAGTCTTTCTAGACTTCTGAAAACTGCATGGAAAGTGCACGGTTATGAATGGGGGAGCTATGGGCAGTGGGGGGCTAGTGATGCCTGGGATATCTTCTCATGGGCATGATTTGCCCCTGAGCCACAGGAAGAAGAGTGCTTCTCCTCCAGCTATGGCCTTACTTCTGATTGATTCCCTAGAGAAAAGAGTTCATGCCAAATAAGGCCTCTGTGGCTCAGCCT
Source organism: Rhynchomys soricoides (assembly GCA_019843965.1). NCBI lineage: Eukaryota > Metazoa > Chordata > Mammalia > Rodentia > Muridae > Rhynchomys > Rhynchomys soricoides. The sequence goes on along the minus strand of JADRCH010000005.1, from coordinate 29,621,800 downwards.
TGGGTATGTAAAGAAAAATCTGATTGTGTGGTGCTGGGAACACAAGAGGCTGTGGTTCCTAGGAGGGGGGTTGTTGGCTCCTAAGCAAACCCAAGGAGCCCCCCAGGCCTGTAGCACAGGTCATGCAAATGCCAGGAGTTTGGGTGTTGAAAGATCATCCTCAGGCTCATGGGAAGTCTGAATCCTATGATGCCTTCTCCTTTCTTTCAGTTCCTTCAATGAGAAACAGGTGGGCTATTGATACCATTTCCTCTCTGTCCTGCCTTTAGTGCAGGATTCAGGACAATGATTATTTGTTGATGAACTGCTTATCTCTGGACCTACAGAGTTGCTTCTGTAGCATTAGAGCAAGGTTTTCCTGGAAATTCCCTCCAACACTCAAGACCAACATTCCTTGAAAAAGAGCCAAGTACAATTGGGAAAGCAAAAAACCTACAGCCTAAGGCCACAGTATATTTCCACATGCCATCACTAAAGCTAAACAAACAAAATCTATGCTAGATTTCAATGTAAAAAACTCTTACAAAACTTTTTCTTGGAGAATAAATCACAGAGAAAGAAACAGAACACATGTCAATTAAATATATATAAATACCTACTATATATACATATACACGCTCATGCTATACATACATATATGCAATAAGATAAGACAAAATAAAAAATCAAATCTACAATAAAAATATACTTTAAATCCATTACTTAGTTCACACACACAAAAAACTTTCATTTAGAAGTACAGTCCTTAGAGTAACTTAAAATATGGTAGCTATAAAATCTTAAAATATTCACACACTATGTATTCTAATAATTATTTGGCCTGCCATGCAAATTCTGAAAGCATCAAGCCAGGGCCAGGGCTGAGTGTACAAAGGAGCCAAAGCAGAAACCTCCCAAGTCTGATGAACCACAGAGGAAGTTCAAATGATACAGTATGGACCAAATTTGAATTAAAGTTCTTAAAGGTTTGATTTCCTTTGGTTGTTATTAACTTATGCCTGGCTGCAATACTTCTCCAACTAAAAAGATTAAAACATGGAACAGTAACATTGCTACATAATTGGTGTGGCCATTAACCTATTAACTTGCTGTGCTGTGTGTGCGTGTGCGTGTGTGTGTGTGTGCGTGTGTGTGTGTGTGTGCGTGTGTGTTTGTATGTGTGTGTGTGTGTAATGCTTAGGAGACAAAATAAACATCTACCCTGTTGTCCCTGTCTTAGGGAAGAGACATTCTATAATAAAGACATCCTAGGATGCTGGCCTACACCTAAAGGGAAGTGGCTACTTGATACAAGTTCTAGATTTAGGATCAGAATTGCCGTCTTACCTAAAGGCAATGTCTATTAGATTGAGACATTGAGAGTTCCCAAGCCTCCATATCTTTTACCTGCCAATGGGGATGTCCAAATGTTGTGGGGTTTTGGGAGTGGGGGGGTATTTTGAAACAGGGTCTCTCTGTAGCCTTGGCTGTTCTGAAACTCACTTTGTAGATCAGGCTGGCCTCAAACTCAGAGATCCAACTGCCTCTGCCTCCCAAGTGCTGGGGTTAAAGATATGCACCACCACTGTCTAAACAAAAGTTGTGTATTCAAACACTATTTCATTTAAACTTTTTATAAAAACACAATATGATAATTAAAAATATAAAATGCTATAAATATATATAAACATAAAGTATTAGTATCTGAATGCCCAGCCTGTAACAGGAATAGATTTTCTACTCCAGCAACAGTGCTAAAATAAATTATGCTTTCACAAAAACAATAGACTTTTCCCTGGTTTTTTAAAATATTGAAGTTCTGAACACACAGGTCTGCAACAGCTGACAGTGAATGCACACCTTACATCACACCCTGAGGCAGGATGCAGCGTGCCTCCTTGCCCTTCATGGGACATCGAACAGCATGACAAAGATGGGGACTCTCAAGGAAGATACAGAATGTGGCATTTATTGTCACCTTCCAGCAGCTAGGACAAAGAGCCCTCGGGTGACTACTGAAGAAGCTATGCTGAGTAAAGTTCAGGTGGGTCCCTGAAAGGGCACTATGTGACAAGCGCCACAGGAATCATGCTCATGTCTACATAACTCTGATATACAACTGGTAGCCCCTACTACTTGGGAAAGCTAACACAGGAAAACAGTAAGAAGAATGGGACCAGGTGGCCACTAAGGTCCACCTGCACTCTAGGACTTCTGATCCACAGTTACAAGATTTCAGTGACTATGAGTGCCATGCAAGACACATGGATATGAAGATCCATCTTCTTTCCTCCTGGCCAAGAGCTGGAACAGGAAACAAGGCAGAGTGGAGATAGTGGTGACTAAGAATATCAGCTGAGCTAACCAGCCAGAGAGGGTGAGTGAAAGTGAGGCTGAGTTCCAGGAGTGAGTTCTGGAGGCACATAGGGGGTGGGTTGCAGCAGATGTAAGGCTTGCTAGGAAAACAAACATTAGCAGGACAGTGGCCAACAATGCATACAAAGCTGTAAGTCTGACAGAATCTTCTGACAGTAAAGAAGAAATTTGGCCACTTTCATTTATTTTTTTCCGGCTTCACTGATTCAGTAAAATATCCACCAGAAACTCAGAAGTGTCTAAGTTACAGGGTTCCTGTCTTTCCTTGAATACAACTGTCATCAATTATTAAGCCAGACTCTGCTGCACTAGATGAAAGAAACTTAATCTTTTGTATCAGCAGAATTACTCTAGTTTTGGAATTTTAAAAATAGATTACCATGTTTTTCTGATTACTGAGATGTAGCTGATTATTTATTTTTTAAAACACTAAATGGCTTCCTAAATGCCTTGGGGAAAAATGGCGGAAGCCTCACACTTATTCAGAGAGAAAATCTGCAGAGCATGGACAAAATAAAGTTTTATAACAGAAGAATCATAGGTGACATAACCCTTGCTGCATTTTGAGAGTCCCCGCAACCCCAAACTCAAAAGCTGAGGACAACTGACAATTTCAAAATGAACATTTAAAGACTGGGGATACTGTTCAGGGGTACAGGGCTACCCCACTTTCAGTCCTACCTGCATCATAATAAAGATTAGCAAAAGCATCCCAGCAGACACTGTGAAACAATTGCAAACACAGTGTCATCCTCGAAGTCCATTTTGGAAGGAGACCCTCTCTACCCTCTCACTGCTGATCTGTATGTCCACTTTAAGTCACAGAGCCCACCAACTCCCCAAGAACATATTGCCTAGCTCACAAGCACAGAAATACTGGGACAGTGTCTAACCCGGTGGATCCCAAACTAGTTCCACTTTAAGACCAACTAGAGTTTTAAAAAAATAAGACAAGATGGCTCAGTAGTTACCAGCACCCACATGATGACCCACAGCCATCTATAACCCCAGTTCCAGGGGATCTGATGCTCTCTGACCTCTGCAGGCACAGACATGCACATGGTGCACAGACACACAGCAGGCAAAACACTTATACACATAAAATATAATAAATAATCTAAAAAAAAATTTTTTAATGAGCTTAAACCCATTTCAGAGATTCCTATTCAACTTCTGAGAGGCAGGCACAGTTGATTTTAGGATTTAGTTGGACCATAATTAATAAAATCACCAGCATCTTTTCCCATCTATGTTTGATGACTAATGTCTGTCCTTTTAAGTGGGTTATCAAGTTTAGGGCTACTCTGGCTCTTCTCCAAAACTCAGGCCATGCTGAGATGTTCTTGCTGCCTATGTCTGCATCTTAATTCTTTTTTGGAAATAACAAGTTCCAGCTTGTTGGGTTTTTTTTCTCCCCCTTCTTTTAAAATTGCCCTTGCCATTGGACACATTTTCCCCTTTCCTAAGGTTGTTAGCCAGAAGGGCTCACAGCTCCTTCTATATCAGTCTGGTTTAGATTATTGGCAGCCACTCAAAGCCAGTACTAACAGAAAACACTGGCAAGCCCCAGGTGCTACAGAGAAATTTTCTATTCAAAATACAAGTGGTTTGAGAACGTAAAAGCAGACAGGGATGTGGCTCAGATAATGCAGTGCTTACCAGGCATGCACAAGGCCCTGAGTTCAGTTCCCAGCACCATGTAAACTGGGCAGAGTGGTACAAGCTTACAATGCCAGCACTGGAGAAGCAAAGGCAGGGAGATCAGAAAATCAAGGTCATCTGCAAGGCCAGCCTGAGCTACAAGAGGTGTATCTCTAAATACATACATAATAGACACAGATACATAAATAAACAGTAACATGGGGTTTGTAAAGACCCAGGAGAGAAGAGTGATGCCCACTGACAGTAAAGACAGTCCCTTCCACGATTTCTGCCTCTGCTCTGCAGCCTGCCTTTTCTGAGGACGAGGTAAGGGAGGGACAGAAAGGGTACAGAGTGTCAGCTTTGCTGCTGTCATATTTCTGCTGAGAATTCTGTGGGGAAAAGGGGGACAGCCTTGATAGATGTTGTGAGAGTCATTCTATATAGTAAGACCACTTTATGCCATACAAGTGGATTCTCTAATTAGATAGGAAAACATTTGCCCCTCCCCCCAGCACCTGCCAAGCCTCTTACCTGGGAAGATGCTCAATCCTCTGTTGACTTCTAAGCTAATGATCAGAGCTCGGGCAGTGATGCTAAAGATTTGTTGAGGTGCAAAATTCAAACCATCGGTAACCTGAAAATTAAAGCCACCTGACATTGCTCCTTCAAAAGAAGAACATACACTCTGGTCAATTTGATTATCCCAAAGAAGTCACCTCCCTCCATTCTATCTCCTTCCAAGGTCTCCTGCAAAATAAGCCAGAGCAATTTCATAGTGTGTTAATTACCCACCAAGCTTGCTGAATCAAATGCAGCTGCAAGCCAGGTAACATTTGGATCCATAACGGACACCTATAAGACTGTGGTCCCACAGACTGTACCACCCAGAGATGTCATAGCCTTCTTAGTTTGTGTAAGGAAGCTTCATGATGTTTGCACACTGATGAAATCATTTCTCAGACTGTGTCTCTGACTTCAAGTGATGCTTGATTGTATTATTGACAAGAAACAAAATTGAGACACATCAATGAAGGTTAACATGCAGATTCCCTTGACCTCTGCTGTTTTAAAGCACAGATGTTACCACTGAGAAATTTTTGAAAAAATTTAAAATATACACATCACCTGTATTTTATTACTTTTATCAATAAATTATATCAATAATGTAAAGGATGCCTATAACCACACAAATAATTTTTGAGAAGTTGATAGAGCTTAATACTGAAAATTGGAACTTAAGGGAAGGGAATATTTAGCATCCTGCAACTGTAAAAACAGTTATACTTTTCACAAAATATGCAGAAGAGAGGGTGGGAAGATTGCAGCTCGGTCTTGCACAAAGAACGTAGGTTATCTTAGGAATCTTGAGAGCTGGAGAAACAGTCTTTCCCAGGGAAGAGCACACCTAACTGGCTATCCAATACCAAATAGTCAACCCTGAAAAGACATATACATACACATATGCATGTAACAATGGAAAAAAGAGGCCCTGACTTTGAAAGAGAGTTGGGAAGGGTGTATGGGAGGTTTGGGAAGGGGGGAAGGGTAGGGAGAAATTATATAATTATAATTGCAAAAAAATAAAAGAAATTAACAAACAAAATCTATCTCAAGCTAACCATACTCTTAACAGTGGACGAGAAAGGAAGGGAAAGACCAGACCTGGCCTTCATGAAGGATCTGCAAGGAGATCCCACCCCCACCCTGTCAGAGACTAATGATACCAGTAAAATGGAGAATTAACTTATGGACATCACAGAAATGGACCAGCATTGATCCAGCAACTCCCCAGGGTGCTTTACCAGTCTGACTCACAAGGCAGGGGCAAGATCTCTATGCAGGGAGACTGGTGGCCACATCCCTGTCACTCTTTGAAAATGTCTATCTAGCAGTAAATTAAAAGCCCACAGGCCTTTACAGAATGTTCTAGGTAAAAATGTATCTTTGTCGCTGTTGGGAAATAAGGAACCAAGGCTGTATGGTCAGCCTTGCAATTATGTGCAGGTACTCCCTTAATGACACAGATTGACCGAGGCCGGTTGATGCTTGACATCGTTTAAGCCTTAGATAAGCTTAGCTTCCCCATTAGGAAGTCCTGATTCCACAGAAGAATGTTTACAGGTGGAGTATTTTTTAACCAACATATTTTTAGGTCACCATTAAAGAGCCAGAGAGGAGGAGAAAAACTCTGAATGTCTAACTCCTAACAGGGCTCACAGCCAAATGTTTTGACTCTGCTTGCTTTCCTAGAAATAGCTTTTCAAAGTTGTGTTATTTTTAAAATTTTCCACGAAACATCAATTTAAAGAGAGAATACCTCTACCACTAGAAATTCTCAGAGTATCTCATGAATCCAAAGGGGTTATACCAGAACAAATACAGAGTTACACACAGTGAGATCTCATTAGGTAAGACCAAAGGAAGAAAAGGAAGAAAGCAGACACATAGGGTGACTGTGGATTTTCTACAGCAGAGCTCTGAGTTTCCCCAAGGGTACTGTCAGGAGGGCAAGTGACAGAGACCTTGGCTGCCCACATCTTGGCTTTATCAAACTACTTAGGCTGTTCTGTCGAATTAAAGCAGAGCACTTTGCAAATGTAAGATGCTAAATACGATTAATTAAACTTCGCCTTTGTTTGAGCAGATGTGCAGCTGGTTTCAGTAAGTCATCTGCAGCTGGGCTCCAGTTGCTTCGAGAGCTATCAGCCGGTCTCAATGCCCATTTAGGACATATAATGGATTAGTCCTCATGTTATCCTGGCTCTACCTTTCTTTCCTTCTTGCTTTGAAGTTATTTTCTCTATCTGCTAAAAGCAGATAATTGACCTGGTAGCTGACAAGCCAATCATCCCCGAGAGCTAGCTGTTGTTTCCATCCTGTGCTGCTAATAGGAACCCTAGTCCTCCCACCTGCTACACCCTTCAAGGGAAGAAAGACCAGCTTAAGGGTCAGGCCAAACTGCATCTTTCTGTTTTCTCATCTCAAAAATGGGGTGACTGTGTATGTCTCAGAGGCCCGAGGAATACTTGTGAAATGGCATATTCCGTGTACTGAACCTCCTGAGGAATGGAAAAGATTCAGGAGAGTGAATAAATAAGTCTAAGCCCTGGGCCCTGGGCTCTAGTCTGTGACCACCACATGAGAGCATCCATATGCTAAATTGTTTTCAGATTGTTTGAGGAGCCTGTGTGTATTATAGATAATCAGGGAATCATTGCCTCTGAGTTTAGATGGTGTCTTTTCTTTCTTTTCTTTATTATGGTCTCAAGTAATATAGTTTAAACCAACTGGGGGAAAGATAAGACTTGAGCTTTTAGGGCATGTGTTACTGGGTGGTACTCATTCCCCATGGCTCATTCTGGAAGCTGCCCACCCTGGTCCAGTCTCATAACAAAGCCAGGCCACCCTGGCAGAGTTCTTCGGGCCACTATTTCAGCAGATTTCTAACAAATGTTGTCATTATTGATTCACTGATGACTAGGAGGAAGCAGAAAGAGCCTGCCAACTAACATCAGGGTCTCTCATGAATATAGTTTCATTCATTCATTCATTCATGGACACAATCCTTGTGAAAAAAAAAACAAAAAACAAAAAACTGCTTTGTCCACTAATGCATCCTCAGCACCTGGTACATAGCTGGTGTTTTATAGTAAAATGTATTTCATTTGTTCAAAGAAGTTTTATTTATTAAGCATCTACTATGTTCCAGTCACTATTTGAGGGGCTGAGGATACCAGAGACTCTGCCCTTCCTTAGAAAGTCTGTGCTGTCATGGGGAAGGAAGAAAGCAAACAGGCCCAACTATCCTCATAGCCAGAACAAGGGTGGAGAGTCACAGACAGATGCTGTGACAGTGAATGGGAGGAATGGGTTCTCATGGAAGGTCTGACCTTACATGCCCTCCTGAGTAAGCGAGGCTCGGGCAGGCTCTAATGCTCTCATTAGCTCTCCTAAACATGTTGCTTTAAGAAAAACACAGACCTTGGGAAGTTTCTACATTCTGTGGTTTTCAGTCAGCAACTCTTGGGTCTGACAGCCACATCACTCAGAACTTGTGTTCAGAACACATGTACTTGACACCGCTTTGCTCTGTGACTTACCAGAGTGCACAAACACGAGCTGACCCTCATCAATTTGAGCCTGAGTGAAGTTCTGGATCCTTCTGTCAGGAATGGACTTGAGAGCCAGATGCCCACTGCTGGGAGGAGTAATCCAGTAGACCAAGTCCTGTGGGGAAGAGTCCCCATCCTCTGCACACAGGTCCCCTCTGGTCACCTCAGTGACAGAATTCACCCACACCTTAAAGAGAAGAGAACCAATTCCAGTCCACCCACATAGTCAGCACCATGGACCCCACCTGAAAAGATGAAAAAACAAAAAAAACAAAAAAACAAAAGAACAAAAACAAAAACAAAAAACAAAACAAAACAAAAAAACCCCACTTCACCACGGTTTTTAAAAATGGAGTTACTTTTTACACATATAGGTGTTTTGCCTGCACATATGTCTATGTACCACGTACATACTGGTACCTGTGATTTAGATTAAAAGTATTAACTAATTATTTACTCAAAATTAATTACTCAACAGTGCATACGCACTGATGTAAATATCTAACTATATAGCCACTGGTTACAAAGCATCTTGCATGCTGACCATATGCTGAGCACACCACACAGTATGTCAGATAATGCAGCATCTACTTTCCTAGGTTGGCTTAAGGATCTCTACACACTGCTCTAAGTAGCTAATGGTGCCACCAGTTTTTAAACAGTTGAGGAGGGAGAATCCACATTGCACATTTGTTGTTCCTTCTATTATTCCTGTCTTACATGGAAATGGGGACCCAGTTTCATTGTTCTTGTGCTGTTTGCTGTACTGATGGTTCACATCTGTAACTGTAACTAAGAACATGGCTCCTTTTTCCTCTTCCTGTTGAAAATCTATTTACATTGCCTGAACATTTCTCTCTGTGTGTCTTCTGCTCTCAGTCACTCTCTTGCTTACTCCCATCTCTTCCACACCCCATGTGTATTCAGGTGTGTGTGTGTGTGTGTGCAGATGTGTATGCATGTTCATGTTTAGGGGTATGCATATGCCTGTGGAGGCCTGAGAAAACCTCAGGTGTCTTTCTTCAAGGTGATGCGCTTTGTTTATTTTTTTTAGGCAAAGTCTCTCACTGGGACATGGATTAGGCTAGGCTAACGTCCTGAGAGCTCCAGGGATCTGTCCCTCTTCACCTCTGAAGCACGGGGTTTACAATGACATCACTGTGGCTGGCTGATGGGCTAATGTGGATGCTGAGGACTTTACTGACTGTACTCAAACCTCTTAACTCAACACTTAACCAAATTTACTGCTTGTCCACCATGTGCCAGCAAATGTTTTGGATGTTTGCACTGTAGCAGTGAATGAAACAAAAGGAATCATGTCTTTGTAGAACCTACACTTCAGCAGCAGGGACAAAAGAATACAGAGAGGAGGGAACAGGCACAATGGGAAATGAACGATGAAACACAGTAGGGGTTTCTGGGATGTAGACTGTTAGAGCAGGAGGCCTGTTGGAGGAAGGCCAAATGGGGTAAAATAGAAGCCATCCACATATGTGTGTATTCAGGAATGGAACAGAAAAGAGCATGGGACAGTGGAGGCAGATGGGGTAGGAGGGGTGGTGAAGAGGTCATATGGCAGAAAGAAAATAAGCAAGATAAAGAAGAAAAGGAGATGTCTCAAAACATAAGAGATGTTCAGATCTGCACCATCAGAGCGTCACCTTGTCCTGGAGGGCAGGGGGAGAATCCAAGTATGGTCTTGACTTGGTGCACAGAATATTCAACCCACCTGGCTTTTATGTCATGAAGGTCTGTAGAAGCAGGGAGACCAATCAGTGGGTGACTATAAGAAATCTACAAAGAATGACAGGGATGTGTGACGCCACAGCAGGATGGGAAGGGGTCCTGGTCAGGGTGTCTGCTAAAGATGTCGAGGGCTTAGACATGAGAGTTGCAGAGGAAGGAAAGGCAGGGGGGCTGACAGCACACTTGGAGCCTTGCCAGCGAGAAGGAAACATTCCCCACCATTAAAAGGTAGACAGCTTCATGGGGAGTGGGCAGCTGGAGAGCAGGGGTTCACTGTTGCTTCTAAAATGATTTGGATATTGAGTCTCATTGGATGGAATCGGATATCAGCATTTCTAAAATCTGGGAGTCAAATGATGTGGTGAATGCCGCCCCCCCCCCCCCCCCCCACATTTGAATGCTTAATCACCAGGGAGTAGAACTCTTTGCTAGGATTAGGAGGATTAGGAGGCGGGCCTTGTTGAAGGAAGTGTGTGTCACTAGGGGTGGGCTTTAAAGTTTCAAAATCCGTGTTCAGCCTAGTCTCTGTCTTTTCCTGTGTATCATTCTGAGTCTGTTTCTGTCTGTCTCTGTCTGTCTCTCCGACTCTCTGACTCTCTGTCTCGGTCTGTCTGTCTGTCTGTCTGTCTCTCTCTGTCTGCCTCTCTCTCTCCCTCTCTCTGCCTGTGATCAGGATGTAGCTCTCAACTACTTCTCCAGCACCATGCCTGCTGGCATGCTCCCTCCCATGATAACGGACTAAACTTCTGAAACTGTAAACAATCCTCCAGTTTAATGCTTTGGTTTTCTAAGAGTTGCTTTGGTCATTGTATCTTTTCACAATGACTAAGACATATGACATTTCATTAACACCAAAAATAAGTGGCTTTATCATTGACTCAATGTTCACACCTATATCTGTAGTTATTTCTTAGAGAACATTGAGATACTATGTGCACACTCTTGAGTATATGTGCCATCTTTACTAGCAGACTAACACTGTGTCTGCTTCTATGCTTCTTAGCAGAGTATCTAAAATTTCACTCCTAAACCATTAAACTGATATGTTGCATGCCCAAAAGGATCAATTTTCCTCACTTTCGCAGTGACAGTTCATGTCCTGTGTTGGTGAAATAGAGTTTGAATGGGAGTTCAGAAGGCATGTAGGGTTTTCTAAGTTTTCATACCAAACCTGATATCCAGACAATAAGAAATCATTCAAATTATATCCAAAGTTCCACTACAGATAGCAAGGAAAAACCTCCTTTGTGAATAATCCCCTACTTTGTGAATGTTGACAGCTATGATCATAAAATAATTATACATAAAAAAATCACTACATGTGCACACACACACACACACACACACACACATACACACACACGAGAGAGAGAGAGAGAGAGAGAGAGAGCGAGAGAGCGCAGAACTTATACATACAAATCTGTGTTCAACTCTACAAGGCCTCTGTGGTGGTTTGAATAAAAATGGCCCCATAGGCTCATGTGTTTGAACGCTTGATCCCCTTTTGGTGGACCTACTTGGGAAGGATTAGGAGGTGTGGCCTTGTTGGAGGAGGTGTGCCACTGAGCAGAGGCTTTGGGGTTTCAAGACCCCACATCAGGCCCAGTTGCTCGCTGCCTCCAACTTGCTGATCAGATGTCAGCTTTTAGCTACTGCTCCAGTGCCATGCCTGCCTGCTGCCATGCTCCCAGACACAATGGCCTTGGACTCACCCTCTAAAAGTATAAGCAAGCTCCCTGTTAAACGTTTTCTTTTGTTAGTTACTTCAGTCATGATGTCTCTTCACAGCAATACAAATGCAACAAAGGCAGTTCACTAACTTGAAGCATAACTCATGCCAATAAATACAGCACTATTAAAAATTCAAATTCTTGTGTTCAAATTATTTTTGTTCAAAACCACTGGATTTGTTTTTTGTCCAGTGACAACCAGGGTTCAAGTCACTGTCTTGGTATTTACTAGCAATATAACCTTGTCCACACCTCTTAATTTCTCTGGATTTTAATTTCTTCATCAGTAACAAGGAATAGTGGGGATATTATGTATATTGTACTTAGCACAAGCTCACCTGACATATAGTGAGTCTTTAGTGAGTCTTTAGCTTTTTGTTGCCCATTTTCTTCATGAGATCATCCTTTGGCTCTGAGGGTAAGATGGTATTTGGCTGTTGTGTTATGGTGCTATGTGGCAAAGCCAGGTTCTTTTATGTGCTAAACAAGTGCTCCATCACCAAAGATACACACTCAGCCCAATGTTTAAAAATATTAGGTTTACTTTATTTTTCTGTATGAATATCTATGTCTATGCATACACATATGTGTGCAGATGCCCTAGGGAACCAGAAGAGGGAATCTGATCCCCAAAAGCTAGAGTTATAGGTAGTTTTGAACTCTACAATGTGGATGCTGTAAGGCAAACTACAGCCTGCAAGAGCAGAAGTTGTCCTAACCAGTAGGCCACCTTCTCAAGCCATTGTGTGTGTTGTTCTTTAACACTACTCTAAAGTCACCCCAGTTATGTTAGCAGCACCAAGGCTATTTCCCATCATACACTGCGTATGTTGCTTAATTTCACGGCATCCATCATGGATTGGGGCATTGACCTGTTAACAACTTCAATTACTGACCGTTTCTCTCTCAGAGGACAACAACTTTTCAGTGTCTATTGGAAATACAAAATTAACGGTGTGTTCAGATTACAAGGACTTAGGCTTAATTTGACTTGTGGAAAAACCACGGTTTCTATAAAATGTATGAGTTGGCCTGTTTAACAGCACCATGACCACCAGTTGCAGGCTTAATATTTTTAAATCATTCCATGTGGCTTACTTTTATTTCTTCAGGAATGAAAATTAACTTGAGAATGTGCTGCCATTTCCCTTCCTGTAACTTGTAGACCCTAATTATTTTTTTCTAATCAGCAGCAGAGTATTTTCCACCGCAGTTCCTCTAAGGTTAAACACTGTTTTCCCCTTCACCTCTGGAATATGCCACCTTCCAAAACAAATGGGAAACCTGTCACTTGAAACAAAAGCACCCTCGGAGGATCTTCATTTCTCTTCCCATCTAATTTACTTCAATTAGCGGTCCCATTGCTTCAAGGGCAGCTTAGTTCAGAGCCTAGCACTGGGTCACAGTAACTTCAAATATGTGGAGAGAGGAACAGCAATGAGCTCAACCTTGAAGGCAGATTTGAAAGTGATGTAAGGTTCAAGAAGCAAATGTCTGAGTAAAAGCGACACTTGCCCTCCCTTGGGGGCAGTACATCAAAATTCACCTCTGCTTGTAAGAGGAAGAGAGGCTGACCTGTGGGTAAACCTACTGGGTTACCAACTGTGTCTAGTCATGACCCAATGTCATCCAAGTTGTGATAGCAACATTTAAAGACTCTGGCCTTTGTATCAGGTTTTGGAGAAGTTGTATAAGGTGTCTGACTAACTGCCCTGCTGTGTGGCACTCCCGGACTGCCACTGACTTTTGTAGCCTTCACTCAGCCACTGCACCTGGTTTGCAAAGCTCCTTCTAGTGATTATAAGTACTAGCTAAAAACAAACAAATAAGTGGGGGGTGGGGATTGGGGGTGTATCTCCAAGGGACAATTCTTGACTAGCACACATTGGGTCCTGGGTTCAATCTCCAGCATCATACAAAGCCAAGCCAAGTAAAAACAAGGCAAAGCATTATAGTATTATATTACTTTTTTTTTTTTTTTTTTGGAAAATGGGAAAATGAAGCCCCCTTGTGGCCAGAATTTTATGTGGCTTGTGTAAAAATCACTTAAACTCAAAAGCACTCTTAAGAATAAATTTCAGAGCAGAATACAAAGGAGTCACTAGGGATGGCCTAACTCTGAGTAGGTTTGCCAAAACACAAATAAATGATCCCATTCACGGCACCAAATGCCCTTCAAGATGGACCTGCAAGCCCTGCGGTTTAAGGACTTGTCCTGTTCCTGCAGGAGAAAGGCATCACTCGAAACCCTAAGCCAGAGAAGGTAATGCTCAGACTCTGAATCCCCATCCAGAGTACAGGGTGCCATCAGGATTCAATTCCCACTACTCCTACAGTCTTCTCCAAAGCAGACTGGGATGGACATTCTTGCTATCTACAGGCCCTGACAAGAGCAGGAGGAACATGACCATGTAAGATCACCTGAAGGTTTTAATAAAATGCAGATTGGAGAGAACATGAAATCTGGGCCAGGAAGATGGTTCAGTGAGAAAAGGTACCCACTACCAAGCCTGAGAATCTGAGTGCACCCCCAGGGACCTACACAGTGGAAGAGGAAACCAACTCCTTGCAAGTTGTCCTCTGACATCAATACTTGTGTTTGGTGTGTGTGTGCCCTGCTACCCTATATCCCAAGTAAATCAATTAAGATTAACACACACACACACACACACACACACACACACACACACACACCTGAAGGCCTTGTGGGAGTCCCATTTTGCCTGTGTGCCAGATTCTGTCTCTGCCTAACTGTGTTATTTGGGCAAGTCATATCTACTGCCCACACCCCACCACTAGTCTCTCCAGCCCAGGCCCAGGCACACACTATAGAAGTAACCTATGTCTAAGCCACACCCCAGCCCCGCACGGCATCTCTACCCTGAACTCCATGGGAAGCTCACACTTTTCCCACTTCCTCCAGGTCCTTGGGTTCCTGTACTGTAACTGTAAAGGATAAAGCAGCAATGCTTCACCATTGTGATCTCAAACTCACACCTTAACTCTGCTATATCCCTGAAGTTCTGTCTGTCAGTCTCTCTTGAAATCTTAGCCATGAGTCTCCTGTGCTATAGATTCCTCATTTTCAAATAAAAATGATACCCTATAGAGTTTGTTGAAGGCTTGTGTTATGTGCTGAGCCCAATACCAGGCACAGAGTAAATACTTGGGCAGCATTAACTACCATGTGACTAGAAAGTGGTCATTATCTTCATCAACCAATTGCTCGGAAATAAAGAGAAGAAATGTTGCTGTCAGAAACGATCCCTACATTTGGGAAGAACTATTCACACATCTGCTACTGGACAGTGTGCTCTTGTAGCTGTTGGTTTAACTTAGTGCACACGCTGTCCACATTCACTTCCAGAAAAATGTTGACAGACCTGATAGTCCTTTAATATTATCAAGAATTGATTCATGACACTCCTTGCAGTATGGTCAATACGCTTGGTCATTCCATGCTAATTTGCCGTCATTACCAGACAGTCTAGTGGGAAAAGGAGAAATAGTTTGAAAACCAAGATAACTGGGGGCAGAAAATAATAGCATATCTTAGATTCTATGAACTGCCTAGAACAGACTTTCTAAGAAAAGAAGGCTAATTCCTGGCTGCTGCTCGGCTCTTCTTCTATTTGAAATTAAATTGAGATTGATAATAGATATTATCATTATGCTTCAAAATTTCAGTGCACAAGACTACATTGTTCTAATTAGATAATTTTATTCTCTCTCTCTCTCTCTCTCTCTCTCTCTCTCTCTCTCTGTGTGTGTGTGTGTCCTCAACTCTACACCCTTTACTTGGAATATTTGAATTCTTGTCATCTGTTATTTTTCTTCCTTTGTGTCCATGACTTTGGATGACCACCACAGTCCATAAAGTGAGATGGCCAGGTTTGGAAGAAGATACCTACCTGTTCACCATCCCAGCCTACTTTGTAGCTGGGAAGGGCAACTATGTGGAAGGGCAATGAGCAGGCGAGGTTAACTTGTCTGGCAGAGCTAGGGCATTGAACAGTCATTAGGAGACTTCAAAGCTGAGGACAACAAGAAGGCTTCCCTGCCTGGAAGGCAGACAACTCTTAATGTAGCAAAGAATTCTGGCAGTATTTGGCGTGGGGGGTGCAGTTAGCAAAGAATTCTGGCAGTATTTGGCGTGGGGGGTGCAGTTATTATAGATGGTAGTAACTTTGTCATAACCCTATGGTATCAGTTTCTGGGAGTTCAGGATTTAGCACTTTCAACAGATGAACTCCTAGAATTAGACTCAATTCATAAAAGGTCAAGTTTCAGGGCGAGACAATGGTTCAGTCAGTGAAGTACAAGCATGCCGTACAAGCCAGAGGACCTAAACAATCTCCAGCACCCACGCACAAAGTCAAGTTTGTCTGGCATGTACCTGTAATCCCAAATTGGAGGTGGGAAGACGAAAGAATTCCTAGTGCTTATAGGCTCCCTAGCTTGGCTAGGGAGTCAGGCTAGACCACATGTGAGCTTCAGACCAGTGAAAGACCCTGCCTCAAAAAAATGAGGTAGACAGACATCCATGTAGTGCACAGGCATACCTGTAAGCAAAACACCTATTCGCATAATATAAAAATCAAATCAAATCAAACAAACATACAAGCAAACCCAAACACTGTCTGAGGACTGGGAGAAAACCAGTGGATGAGTGTTTGGTGTACAAGCACGAGGCTCTAGTGTGATCTTGAGGACCCACATGAAAAGTGTAGGCATGGAGGTGCTAGCACACAATCATCACAATGGGGAGGCACAGACAGGTGGATCCCTGGTGCTCACCGGCCAGATAACCTAGTAAGTGAGCTCTTGTGAAAGATCTTGTCTAAAAAAAAAAAAAAATCAAGGTAAGTTAGTGGTGAGGAAGACACCTGGGGTTAACCTCTGGCTTCCATACACTTGTATACACACACACACACACACACACACACACACACACACACACACACGCTGGATGGAAATGCGCTCACACACATACAGATGCACACACATATGTACACACAATATGCCCACGCCCCCCACCCCCCACATGCATACACACAATAGAAGGGGCTGGATGGGAAGAGGAAGGAGATCAGCAAAGGCATTATGTACAAGTATGAGAATGTCATAATGAAACCCATTATTATGTATGATTAATATATGCTAAGAAAATCACTTTAAGGATTTCTTTATCTAGAAATAAACATGAATTTTTGCAAATCTATTGCAAAAAAAAAAATGAGGTAGAGATGTGGATGAAGAATACCCAGTGCTGACCTACATTCTATATACAGGTGCATATCCACACAAATCACATATACATCTATACAGACAGACAGGCCAGGTGTTTCCAGAAACAGAGTAATGGAGGGGGCATTTTTCATCTATACAAAAACATCTAGCTTTGTTAGTTTCAGGATTGCAATGCCTTTCAATTACCCAAAGTAATTAACCCATTTTACACACCAACCGTGTGTGTGTCTGTGTGTGTGTGTGTGTGTGTTAGACACAAGATAATTTGGTATTACACATTCCATTTCATTTAACACATTTGTAATATATTGGTTCAGTATCATAGGACCTGTAACCTCCAGATCATTGCCACTAGCAGGTGTGGACTCTGAGCTCAGACTACCCAGGATCAAATCCTACTTTACTACCTTTGTCATTTGTCAAGTGACTTAAATTTCCATTGCCTCAGATATTTACAAGAATCATGGAAAGAATTAAATGAGAAATCATTTCATCAGTTAAGTGATACATTTACATTTATAGCTGAACCTGACTCATGAGGGGGTGGAGGGACATGGCTCAAAAATGTTGGCTGCTACCCAGTAGTATCTCTGGAAACTGAAAGAATAAAACTGCATCATGCTGAGGGGTCCTTATGCTCAGAAACCAACTCTCAACATGGAGCTAATATGTATCATTCTTTTCCTCCTACCCATCACTCTGGGTTTTTCATGCCAGGCTTATTCCAGATTGATTACATTTGTTCTGGAATACTCCTTGGCCAGGAAGGCTCTTCCCTCTAATATGCATACAAATGAGCCATCTGAGCACACAATCCCTATCTTTGCTCATAAGATTTCACAGGAATGAACAGCAAATTCTTCTCCTTAGTGAGGGCCACTTGTAAGCCCAGCCCTTGGATGATACCCAAGACTGTTAACCAGCTTTCTATACTGGCTCAAAATATTCCCCAAATGATAACTAGGGCTCATCATGTCTAAACTGTTGGTGCAATGTGGTCTGTGACAGACTCCTGCTTTTCTCCTGGGAGTCTGGGATTTGGGTTCTTACCAGGCAAAAGGTGCTTGCCTACCTGACTAGTCCCTGAAAATATCTTGGCCACTCGGCAACTACTACTTTGTGGTAGAAGCCACTTTGCATGTGTTGTCACGACTCACTGGGCCAACTGACTCGGTTGACTTCACTGGGAAAGCACTCCAAGAGCTGACCTAGTTTCCACTGGGCTCCACCCAAGTGCTTCTTCCCTTTGCTGATTTTGCTTCATTTGTTTCCCCCAAAGAAATCTCAGCCACAGCATGCCAAGCCCACCTAGGAGAGGCCTTGGTTTCCCTAACACACACGCCTCCAAGAAAAAGTCCTGCCCTAGGAGAGAGCTTCCCTCTCTGCAACTTCCTTGCCCCCAGACCACAGTCATCCTGAATGAATGGTGGAGAGAGACTGGGCTTCAAGGTCACTCTTCCTTTACGACTACACTGTGTTTTAGTGTTCCCAGCAGCTCCTTGGGAGGGCCATGACGACAACAACAGTTACAGAAGGGACCAGGATTCAGGGAACATACAACAAATGTAAACTTTGATAGCAGTGTTTAACCACCTTTGACAGCCACATTCTTTTGGTAGCTAACAGGTCTCTTCTAAGATGACTGCAAAGCAACCTCTGTGGGAACTGCTGCAGGAGAGCCTTGTGGGGGAGAGGGAGAAATGTAACTGAACACAGGGTGTCTAGAAGCTTGGTCAGCTAGTACACCGCGTTCCAAGAGAGTGGGGTAAAGACTGCAAAGAAAACTCAAGCTAACATGTTCCAAAGGCAGAAGCACTTCCTTCATGAAATGCAGAGGTGAATAACTCACCAAGCTGTACGATAAATAAAGCTGTAAAAAGCCTATTCTGTGATCCCACTGCCTCCAAATAAATAACGACAATTGTTAAAACTCTAGCCATCGTGTACGATACAAGGCTGGCTACCTAGCCTAGCCCATGGTGGGCCCCTGGGCTGACTTCACAGTGGATTAGTTAGCCCTGGAATGCTTCATAAACCAAGGCCACAGTTTACTGCTTCCTGTTTTATGGTTATTCCTTTCTTCCTGTTCTTCTCTGTCACCTATCTGGCCACCACTGTCAACAAAAGCCCTTTCCTGTTTGCATCAATGGTCGTTCATAAATAGTGATATGCAATGCCATTTCATGGCATGCTGGGCTAGAAACTTACTGCTTAAAAAATAAGCTAAGTATTTGGCTAGCATGAGCAAGGCCCTGGGAACCCCAAACCCATTTAGACACCAAAGAACAACACCCTTTAAATGAAAAATATTGGTTGTCTAAAATTCTTCCCTAGAAAAGCACACTAAAGAGAGTGTGAAGATTCTTGGAGCAGAAGTCAACAGAACTCACAGCAAACCCCTAACCAGGAGCCTCATTTCCCCCTGAGTACTCATTTCCTAACCAAGACATGGAGACTACTTTTTAAAATGAGAAACTGCATTAAAACTGTACATAGTACTATATGTCAAAGCATACACACACATGAATGCTGCTAAATATGCAATCCATGACTACAATTTTGTTTTTTACTTTAAAATTGAATGTTTTTAAATTACATACATTTGTAAGATACAATGTAATGATCAAGTCAGAATAACTGATATCTCCATCTCCCTAAACATTTATCATATTTATCATTTTGTTGGCAACCCTTAAGCTTCTCCTTCTTTACACGAATATTTATTATAGATCAGTTAATCTGTGTTAGTTGTCAAAACTAACATAGATGGAGTCAAGACCTGTACTTAAATTAACCACATGGGCAATCAGAGACTTTTTCCCAGAATTCCCTATTCTTTAGCTGTGAGCCTAACAAGCTTTGGAAATGGAGGGACAGAGGACCAGTGAAGAAGGACTCTGAAAGCCAGCCTAGGTTCACACTGGAAAGAATGAAAGGCAGAATAAAGGAATAGGAAGAAAAAGTATTTAAACAGTAGAACCTAACTATAGTTTGTTAAAACATTATTCCTTACAAGAGGTTAAAATGAAATTTTCATGGGACCCTGAGTTAGTTCTCTATAGAGTACATGGTTATAAAACAAGAGCTTTGCCTGTTCTCATGTGTCTTGCCTTGTCATGGGACCACTTCTTTCAAGAGCTCCTGGCATCTTGATGCCTCTGACATGAGGCCCTCACTGGAGCTGGATCCAGATCCAGGACCCAAAATTGCGAGCTGAATAAACCTGCTTTCCTTCCAAATCACTTCAGTTATTTCACGATAGCAACAGACACGGCCCAGCCTCAGGCCTGCGAATGAGGAGAGTGGAATTGTTTTTGAAGGGATAAAATTTGGCTTGTGTGGTATTCAAAGCCAGTGTTCCCTGCTTAGACCATTACAGATGCCCATATCTAAGAACCATATTTTTCTGTACTATTTTATTATTTTTTTTGAGAATTTCATATTTAGCACCTTCCAGTTCTTCCCCTTATTATCTTCCCATCCCTTCCCATCCAACTTTGAGAAAGCTACCGCTGTTTTTTCTTGTTCTTGTTTCTCTTCCTCCTCCTCTTCCTCCTTCTCTTCTTCTCTTCCTTTCCCATTGAGTCCAGTGTTCATTGTCCAGCTAGTCTTGTGGCAGAGCCTGCCCTAGTGTATGGTTAGCCTATCAGGGGCATATCATTAAAGAAAACTAACTCTGCTTCTCCCAATAGCTATCAAATATCAATAGGTCTTCAGTTAATCAAGGGATTACAAATCTGCCTTCCCTATGTATATTGGGATTTTGTCTGGTTGGAGCTTTCAAAAGTCTTGTGCAAGCTACCACAATTGCTGAGTATATGTGCATCTACCCTGTAATATCTGGAAAATACTGTTTCCTTCATGTTATCAATCACCCCCTGGCTCTTACAATCTTCCAGACCCCTCTTCCAAAAGGATCTCTGAGCCTTGAGAAAATGATATATTGTGTTTTGAATGAAAATGACCCTCATAGGTTTATAGGGAGTGGCACTATTGGGAGGTGTGGCCTTGATGGAGTAGGGGTGGCTTTGTTGGAGGAAATATGTCACTGGGGGGTAGGCTAGGTCTTCAGAAGTTCAAGCCAGGCCCAGTGGTTTATTCTCTCTTCCTGCTACCTTCATATAAGATGTAGAGCTAATGTTGATTGTTGAAGTAGAACTCAGCACTTTCTCTAGCACCATATGTACCTGCATACCATCATGTTTCCAGCCATGATGACAGTTGACCAAACCTCTGAAACTATAAGCCATCTTCAATTAAAGGTTTTCCTTTATAAGAGTTGCTGTCAGTTATGGTGTCTCTTCACAAGATCAAATCCCTAATTAAGACAGAAGTTGGTACCAGAGAGTTTGGTATTGCTGTAATAAGCCCAATCATGCTTTTGTTTAGAGGAATGTGGGCTTTGGGACCCACAAAATAGTCAAAAGTCTGGTTACTGAAAGGGGTTATGGAATCTTTCTCCAAGATTAAGGAAAGTTACTGAGGCCAGGCATGTGTCAGGGGTGTCTGTACATGGAGGCTAAGAGAGGCCACCATGTAAAGCTGTGAAGGTGGAGCCTGGATTACCTTGGAGACTCTAAGATGTGGGAGATGCCAGAGGTGTGTGATGGCTGCCAATGAAAGCTGCTCACAGAAAGTGGAACCAGCCCAAGAGAGATATGTGTATGTGTTGCAGTTAACAAAGCTGAAAGTTGTTGAAGATCTGAAGAACATTTTGACATCAGACATGGAGATGCAGAGTTTGGAGTTTGCCCAGCTGGTGTTTGGTTTTGTTATAATCCAGTATTTCCTCACTATGGTCTTTCATCCATTTTGGAATGATAATTTATATCCTGTGATACTGGAAGTATGTAATCTGCTTTCCTCATTTTGATTTTTCAGAGGATTACATCTAAGAGATTACATGAGTTTCAGAAGAGACTTTGAACTTTGGCACCAGTGTGATACTGTTATAGACTATGAGAACTTTCAGAAGTTGGACAAAATGCATTTTGCATTATGATGTGGCTACAATCCTATGGAGGTCAGGGAGTAGAATATGGTAGGTTGAATAAAGTGTACCTCAAATGTACATAGGGAGTGCTGGTGTTAGCAGATAGCCTTGTGGGAGTAGGTGTGGCTTTGTTGGAGGAAATGCATTACTGGGGGAGAGCTTTGAGATCTCAGAAGCTCAAGCCAGGTCTAGTGGATCACAACCACTTCCTGCTGCCTTCAGATCAAGATGTAAAACTCTTAGCTCCATCTCCAGCACCATGTCTGCCTGCATGCAACCATGCTTCCAGCCATGACAATAATTGACCAAATCTTTAAACTGTAAGCCAGTCCCAGTTAAAATTTTCTTTTATAAGAGCTGTCATAGTCATGGTTCTGTTCACAGCAATTCACAAAATATGGGTCACACATCCCACAGTGGAGTAAGGACTCTTATCCAGATATACCTTCTGCAAATTTTATTCTCTTAACCATTGTGTTACCAGCCTAGGTAGACTTGGCCATGTGCAGACATCTCCCTAACCTACTCCCAAAAGACCATGTCTCATCAAGAACACTGTGAATGGCAAAGCTAAAGAAATGCAGGAAACCAGGCCAGTAAGATGGCTCAGCAGGTAAAGGCACTTGCCACCAAGCATGAGGACTTGAGCTAGATTTCTGAAACATACCTGGTTGAATGAGAGAACCAGCTTCCACAAGTGTGCCATACTGTGTATATATATGTAAATACCACACACACACACACACACACACACACACCAGTCAAATAAATGTTTAAAAAAGTAAAAGGAAATACAGAAAGTATTGTCTCCCAACAGTATCCAAGAGGATATCGACAAGTATAGCTAATAATTCTTTGTCAGAATGGAGACATGCTACCATACATACATGCCCATACATATGCCTTGCTGTTTTACAATAGCAATGATATAAATAAGAATCTATTTGGTTGCTCTGAAGTTCTTGTGTCAAGAACACAAAAGCATGCAGCACTCACCTGGAGGATTTTATTGGCTGTTACTACCGGAGCCTCATCATTTACAGACTCAACAGTCACAAACAGAGTCTGAGGCTGACTCTGTTTCCCAAGCTTGGAGCTGTTTGCCAAGATGGTGAGACTGTCAAGAAACTCCTCGCTGCCATTATGAACATAGTAAATCAGCTCCTGCTCCACCTGAAACCAAAACCAACAAAAACACCAACCAGCTGAAATTCAAACCCAAACCATGACAGAACTGCTAAAAAAAAAAGATATGCCTTAGCCTAATAATCCCTAAAGCTAAGTGAGCATCAGAGAGGAACTGTGATGGATAGCTCACACTTCATTCTAGAAATAAGTGAAATATCACTCACCCTAGCAATAGGTTTAAGGAAAAAATGCAATGTGGTGTAGTAATGAGAATGTTGGGTTGGTAGCAGAATTCTTGAGTTTAAATCCCATTTCTAACAGTGAGGTGTACTGAGTGTGCATGACCCAGCCTTCCTGCTAATGGGACAACACAATAAAGTTTCAAGTTCTACTTGCTTATTTAAAGTGACTAAATTATGAAGGTTCTGATAATTTTATTTGACAATTTAAACTGTTAGATTTAGGCTCCTCTGAGGTTTCATTTCTCTTCCTTGGAAACATATGGATCAGGGCAAATATTAAGTTCACCTAAACATATTTTATGAATTAAGAATGTACTGTTTCCTTAATTTTTCTCTGTGTCTGAGGTTATGTGTGATTGTGAGTTTTAATTAACTTGACACAGCCTAGATTTACCTTGAAAAAAGAGTCTTAATGAGGGGTTGTCTCTATTGGGTTGACCTTTGGGCATGTCTCTGAAGAGTCTCAATTAAGTTCATTGATGTAGGAAGACCCAACCCACTGTGTGTAGCACCATTCCCTAGGCAGGAGGTCCTGGACTATTTAAGAGTTGAGAAACAGAGCTAAACATAGGCAAGTAAGCACGCAACATGCATGTATTTATTTCTTTCTGCTCTTGATTATGTATGTGATATAACTTCCTGCCACTGTGGTTCTCCTGCTATGATGGACTATAACCTGGAATTGTAAACTGAAACAAACCCCTTTCTCTCTAAATAATTTTTTGTCAGGGTATTTTATCATAGCAACAGAAATGTAACTAGGATAGCCTGCTACCTCTGAATCTCGATCCCTCACCTTCGTAATAAATCGTGTCTCTAATATACATCTTCTGTGGACAAAACACACTACAATAAAATTATTCTACCATGGAAGAACTCTTTCACAGAAATAAAACAAATGTAAATATTTACTTTTATCCTGGTTAGATTCCATCTATTTAATTTCAATTCTGAAATAGCCACTGGATGATTTAGTTATTCCTCTTTGATGCATAGTAACCAAAATTCTGATCAAATTCCTTTCCTCGTGACTGTACTAGAAACACTGGTGAATACAGTTCAGAACAGAGAACAGAGAATGTTCAAGCCTGATGGGAATTAACTTCAATGAGTCTGTGACCCAAACACAATGGTGAGAACTCCCAACACCCCAAAGGAGTTGCTGGAATTCAGAACACATCTCTGGGGCTGTGTTTGTTTTGACAAAATTTAGCCAAAAATTTTAGCAGTTTAGCTTTGCTCATTCCTGTGGCGCACTTCCTTTAAGCAAAGTCTTTTGATCTTACAGGGGTGTTTCTGACAAGGGTTGAACAGTTAGGGCTTCAAGGGAAAATCATAGACACTTGTATACAGGTGCTATGAGAATTTCTTTGGACTTCTGTGGATAGAAGATTCCAGACAACAGGTCTACCTCACATTCCTGAAATATGCTGTGTTAAGCCACTTGTGAACAAACAAGGAGAGGGACTGACCACAGATGAGAGAACTCAGAAGGGAGAGCACTTTAGGGACGTGGACAGCGCTCACTTCTAGGACACTTTTCCTGGAGACATACATCCTTTCTGCCAAATCACACATCCTTTAATGAGGAATTTGTTCCAGAATCGCATACCAGTTCATGATACTAACTGAAAGCTGAGAAAGGGTGTGTCTATTCCTGCCTTTCAAACGTCAGTAAAATACCCGCTGCTTTTCTGGTTTGTTTATTTTTTCTATAGTACTAATCTTCATCCAATATGTTATGGATTTCACATGTTTCTTGACTCTGTGCCTCCCTCTTTCCCCAACCTGGGGATAAAATTCCACACAGATGGGAGAATAGTCTGATTAGTTCACCACTTTGTCTCCATCTTCTAGGTCTAGAAGCCCAGACACAAGATACTTACAAACGTATTATTTAATGAGTGAACCCAGGGACTTTCCACTATGACACTGAAGCCTATGGACACATGGAATTTGTGTCACTTTAAGTAAAAATGACAATATCTCAAAACCTAGAGGCTACATGCATTATATATAAAGAGACAATCTGAGGAGTCACCTGGCAAACAGGTTCATGTGACCTTACCACATATCTATAAACAGGCTTCCCAATAACACACATGCCCCAAGGAATGTATATATCCACGCACAAATTTCAACCAACAATATTTGTATGGACTCAGGCAGTCACTGACTTGACTGAGGCAGGACTGAGTATAAAGGGTATTTGATTCAATTTCCACCAAAGCAGAAGGTTGCCAATGCTGGGCTTTCCAGCCTTTGAAATGGAAGCCATGATTGGCCAAAGCATAAGGCCAAGCAAAGAACCATTGATAATGTGAGTAAACAGTCATCTTTCCTGGGACACAGGGAGAAGCTGCTTGCTGCTTTCCTACCCTCTGCATCCTGTTCCTTTATGGCTTCTTAATGATATCTGTCTAGCCTCCTTGACAGTTAATGTAGACTACACTTCCTATGGACAGAGGCAGGAACCCTCCAAACATAGCCTCAAACAACCTGTGCCCCCTCAGCCTGTGGAGTACTCCTTAGCTACCTAGATAGCCCCCATCTCTCAGACGGATGCATTCTTAGCTAAACTGCTCCTTTAACTTGCACTGCTTTTTTTCTGGTTCCTAATCTGTTTCTTTTGAACTCTTTAACTCATCAAAGTCTAGATTAAGCATTGTCCCCTTGCAAAGAGTTACTTATGATCTTCTCCCTGCTCGCCAATTAGAATTGGATTTGTCAATTCTGCACTCCTACAACACTACCATTAAATACAACATGAGAGACAAGAGAGCATCCTCATTAAAGATGAAGTGTCTAGCTCCTCCTCCATAGTATTTCTTGAGGCAAAGTAATGTTTCAGTTACCGTGGTAACACACAGTAACCCAAACAGAGCAAGCCTTTAGAAACTGGATTTGAATCCATTAAGAATCCCATGACTTGGATTTTCAATTTCCTTTTTTAATTTTACATTTGGGTGTTTTGCCTGTATATATGTCTGTGTACCACTTGCATACCTGATAGCCATGTAAGACTTTTTAACTAGATGTGCAGATGGTTGTAAACCACCCTGTGGATATTGGGAACTGAACCTGGGTCTCCTGGAAGAGTAATCAATGCTCTTAACTGCTGAGCCAACTCTTCAGCCCCCAACTTAAAATTCTTAAAGGCAAAATGAAGCAACATGCATGTGTTTTTAGCAGGAGAGGCAAAGCCAGGCAAAGATGGATCTGCAGGCCAATTTTCAAAGTTAAAAGAAAATGGTGAATAAGACCAAAGCATAGAACCAGATATCAACCTTGAGGTAACTTTGGTTATTTCATCCATTCTCATCTGGATGCCAGAGGACCTGCTGTATCCAGCTTGCAGATTACCAGGACTGAGCCATTCTGGACACCCATGGTCTATGTTTAGCACATAGCATGTTCTCTGTAAAACATGTGGTGATTGGATGAATGGATACATGAATGAAAAATGTTCACTAAAAATGAGTCAGCCAAGTGTTCCTAGGATCAATGAGAGGGACGGGGGGCTCATGTCGAGGTGGACAGTCAGACTGCAGTCAATTCAAGGTGTACAGGCAAGTCAGAAGACTAGGAGAATGTAACAAAAAAGACAAGGGAAACAGATAACCCCTCTTTCAAATATCTAAGGGGTCTATGAGGGGAGGGATGGTTTTCTCCCAGGGATAATCCCCCACGCTTCATTCTCAAGAGAGGCAGGATCTAATAGAAATTTCTAAATTCGGGTAGGTGAAAAGAAATGTTGAAGTGCTTTAAAACTACAAAGGCCCCTCTCAAGAAGTCGTAAGTATTCCATCACTGAAGATGTTTAAACAATGTTAACACGGTCTCTACAGGGACGCAACAGATACTATCATCTTGTTAGAAGCTGGACTCTAAAATCCCATCACTGACAAAGCCTGTGAGTCTAAATGAGCCAGTTCTAGCCAGCCCCCTCTGGTACAACATACTCAAACATAGTAACTGAGATTTATTACCTCTTTCCTGGAAAATTTCATTAGCTTTACTCTTGGAAACTTGAAACTTTCAACATAACCGTGCTTTGGTGGTTCAAGGAGAACAAAGTCACAGTCAAGGCTCTCAAAATACTTGCTTGGAATTTGGAGGTGGTCCTGCAGGCCTCTGGAGCCCCCTTCTTGAACTGTGAGATTCTGCATCTCCAGAAGTATCCACTTAGGGATGATATCCAAAAGCATCTCCATGCTCCTTACAACCTGGGGGTCCTTTGTCACTTCTAGGGTGAACTGATCCTTTTGTTGGCCGGGAGCTGTCTGGACATAAAGGACATTGCCATCATCAATCTCCTGCTGGGTGAAGCTCAGAGCGGGCTTTGCATCTGCACCCACAATGCCGTCTTCTGTTGTGGATTTTTGGAGGTATCCGTGTACCGGTGGAATTCTGACGATGAACATTGTCTCTGAAGGAATATCTTCTTCACTCCCAGCCTTGTGTTCACAAACACAACACACAGACACAAGAAAAAAGTATATGAAGAACTCTAAGAGCCAAGCAAAGCCATTGACTAACCGCATGACTTTTCTTAATATTGACAAGTGGCTTAAATTACAAGCAGGGCTGTTACGCAGTTTAAGGTCAGGTCTGATCTGGGGCCCATGATAGTATTTGGAATATCAGCCCTGGCCACAAAAATAATAAACAAACAAACAAACAAATAAATAAATAGCCAACAGCACTTGGGTAGCTATGAAGTGCCTGTATGAAGCACTAAACACCCTGAATAGTCTAAAACTTTAGGTTAAACAATGAAATGCTCTAAGGAGAGGGCTGGAGGCTTGCCTAGCATTTAGTGTTTGCAGGGCCATGATTTTCATCCTTAGCATCACTGTGGGAGGGTTGGAAAGAATCAAAGGTGTCCAAAGAAAGAACAGTTGGCTCAGTAACATCTCACAACTGTAGAGGAAAGGGCTCTTTCCTTTTCTAATTCTGTCCTGACTAGCTCAGCACTTCCAATGGAGTTTCATTGAATTGATTCAGCAAAGACCATCTGGGAACCCTAGTTACAACTCATTTCATCGGGGTGAATACGCCCCCTTGTGGTGAAATGCATTAATTCTGTACGCTTGGAAAAGAATTGTGAAAAGCAATGCTGTCCTCCACTGTTTGGGGAATCCTTCTTATGTCTGCTACTACTTCCTCCCCTCATAGGTTAACCCATGTCAAATGAAATGTTGCTACTGTTGCTGTCAGCAACAAATAAAAATAAAGAGCTCTTAATTTATCATAATATACACTTCCCTTCCAGAGGCCTAGCTCATACACTACACATGGGCACACACATGACTGTATGTAAACGCAGCTTTAAAATAAGGCTGAACATTGTGCAGATTTTATTTCCAACTGTCAGAAAACTGGTAGAATCAAACTGAAAAGCTCCTAACCTTTCATCTCAGTGGCACATAAATATGTACATAAGTGTGTGCACATACACATACCTTAGAACTAAACTCAGTGCCAAGAAACACAGTGAGAAAGACAGACAGACGGAAGCACACACATACACACATGGGGGGGGGGAGAGAAAGAAAGACAGAGAGACAGAGAGACAGAGAGTGTGCTCTCAGAAGCCAGCAAATGGATTATAAGCCCCACTAGTCTAAGACAGTAAGAATGCTCAAGGCTTTGGCTATCACCTACCTCGGGCTTCCCTCTACTCAGTTTTACTGTTTTTCCTTCTTCAACTATAAGGCTCCTGCTGTGCAGAATTGGAGTGTAATGTTGGTGACCCTCCAAGGACACTTGGACCCAGATGCTCACATCTAGGGAGGTTTCTTTAACTTTCACCGTCAGGTTAAAGATATCAAAGTTGCCATCGCCATCGTACCTATAAGTCACGTGTCCCTGCTTTAAGTCATGCTGGGAAAATGAGTGAAAGGCGGAATTGTTGACCAGGAGTCTGCCATATTTCGGGGGTTGCACAATGTGGAATTCAAACTCATGGTCTGTTCTGACATCTTGGTTTGTGGTGACGCTCAGGTTGGCTGTTGTTAGAAAGCTGTCCCTCCCTCTGTGCACAAGCAGCCCTGTGTTGTTGACTATGTGGACGTAGGCCTCTGACACACTGACCTCGAAAAGGGATGACGTGTAATGGACACCATCTGTCACAAACAGCAGGAACCGAGCAGAGTCTGGACCGTGGTGCCTGAAGAGCACACGCCCTTCCTGTAGGTCCTCTTGTCTGAACTGGTAGAGCTTCTGAGTCGGGTCAGTAGCTTTCACCAAATCTCCATTTGGTATGCCACGCCTAGTATAGAGCAACTGGCCATCATCAAAATCTATGTCGGGATCATGGTAACAGAGGTCTGCTAATGTCAGTAAACGCTGGCTGTCCCGCACGACATGAAAGATCTTATCTACCACACGTACTGGCTTCTTGTCATTCTTCAACTCAACAGAAATGCTGACATTGATTTCTGTAGATATGTGCTCAGACTCAAGACGTCTGACCCCACCCTGTTGGCCCAGACCTGTGGCAGAGGCCAGAAGGAAGAACTCATCCCACGGGGTCTCAGAGTCATCATGAATATAGATCAGCCTCTCACTCACTATGTCTTCATCTGTGAATCCAGTAGTCCTAGTGTCATTTCCCAGAGAAGTGGAGGAGCTAGCCAATTTCAGTTCCCCATGCTGAGGACTCTTGGTGACTTTATATTGGAAGACATGATTGTCCAATGTTTGAACAAATAATTCTGATTTTGTAATTACTGTCCATTCTCCCTCTTTTACACACAATCCAGTGTTTGTTACAGTGATCTGTGTCTTATCTGCTTTAAGGTTTATCCTGAAGGTATGATCTTTGGATTCTACGTGTTTTACAACAATTGAGAACCTAAAAGAATCCTGGGAGTCTTCCCCGGGCCTCCCCTGAGGTTCATAGCTTACCTTAGAGTCTGTAATGTGTTTTTGACTGAACATTGAACCGGTTTTAAGAACCTTATGGCCGAGTAGCAGTTTTCCTTTCTTAGGTGGAATCAGTAGCTTGAAATACAATCCTCTCTCAGCTACTTCCACACTCCCTGTTGCAGCCTGCAGATGAGCAGAATCCAATACCATCTTGTTTGCGTTGCTAATCTCCAGAGGAATATTTTTCAGAAGTGTCAATTTCAGCCACTGCACAGTCACAGGAAACAGAAGCTCTTTGCTTACTCGTCCCTCGATGTTAACTTTAAATTTAAAGTGATCCGTAACATTTTCTTGCTGCAATTCCTTGAATGAACTATAGTATCGGATCCGACTCTGGTCAATGGAACGTTGAAAAAAGGTCCTAACTGCTTTCCATTCTCCGTTGGATCCCCGATGCTGAATTTGACCAAACTTCGGTGGATGCGTGATGTCATAGCGAGTGTCCAGCTCATGTTGTCCACCATTCACCTTCACGGACAAGTTGCTCCGAGTGATGAGAGCAGTACCACCTTGTGTTACCACTACGCCGGTCCTATCAGCCACTTCGAAGTCCCAACGGACAGCCATGACCCGCAACACCACAGTATTGCTAACCAGCTCACCATCCGTTGCTCTCAGAACAATCCGAGAGTTTTGATGACCCCTGTGCACATAAAAAATGTTGCCATCTTGTAAATCCACGTCTGTAAAACTAGAGATGGCTTTCCCGGGGTCCCTGGCACTTTCTAAAAACCCAGCCTCTGAATTGAAGTTGTTAAGAACCGAAAACCTCAGATGCCGTGAATCTGTATCGGGATCTAAGACCTGTATCACGCTGGGCGTTAGTCGTTGCTTAGTGTTCTCAAAGAGAAGCAGGTATCCTTCTGGGAGCTTTAGGTATGGGGGGTCATTCACTGGAAGGATAATAATGTTAAAAACATGTGGAACGGAATCCTGCATCTGGGACAGCATTGTGGGCTTGCTAGAAAAAACCCAGAACGTAAAAGAATCTGTAGGCTCTTCCGAGCCATCGTGGACGTACCACACTTTCCCACCCCTCAAATCTGACAGAGTAAAAGTCCTCTCCATTTCCTGTGCAGGCCAAACATCTATTTGAAGGAACCCATGAGCAGGCATTTCTTGTATCCTAAACAGTATCTGAGAATAATTGATACCCAGATCCATGAAGTCCACATCCACCTCTATATGCCTTTGTCCCAGTAAGGCTCGCCCACCCTCTTGGACTTCCAACTTATTCAAAACCAAAAAACTGCCACTTTGATTTTTCAGAGGAGAACTGGCACTGGGAACGGAAGTGGAAAGGGATGGCTCTGGTGGAAACAGGTCTTCCCCTGCCACAGAAGGATCTGTACCCCGAAGACCCTCGCTTGTGCACCCAGTGGAAATGTCTCTGGAAACAAGAGCATCCCGTAACGCTCTCTTTTCCAAATTGGCTTCTAAGGCTCGCAGGCATCCTTTCAGAGATGTGCCTCGAACAGATTTCCCAGGCACAGACACAAGCTCTAAGCTGCGCACTGTTTCCCACATCCGGTCATCCAGGCCACCCACGAACAGCGGGCCTTCAGATACAAAAGCTTGGCTTTGCAGAGGCAGCCCCACCCTTTCCCTGTGGTCATCCACCTTGAGGTCCACATGCCTCCCTGCGACTCTGAGTTGAACAATGTGCCACTTGTTGTCACTAACTAAGCTGAAGGACGAAAGCTGAGTTTTTGTTCCGCCCCTTCCTACATGAGCCTTCAGCAGCCCCTCATGGATTTCCAAGGCAACAAAATCTCTTCCTCTACCTGACTGAAATAAAAGCAAAGCTTGTGGGGTTCCAGTTTGCACAGAAAATCTCAAGATCCCTTCCCCGTGTACCTTCCATTCTGGAAAGGTGACATAGGACCTAGAGCTGAAAAAGCTGATAGCTTCATCCTTCCCAGCAAAAAACTCATCGGTACACCCCAGCGACACCTCATAAACCTTCTTAAAGCCAGGGTACGACCTAAGGGACGTAAGGATCCCCCTCTGGTTAAACACCACATCCTCCATGCATCCACGGAAGTTGGGGGTCTTTCTGTCCAGGTAAGGGACCCTGAGGCCCCCACGACCTCCTACATAGATGCCATGGTGAAAGGTGAAGTTATGCATCCCACCAGCCAGCTGGCCAGCTGTCTCATAGTGCTTGTCAATGACCAGGAAAACATTATCTTTGCTATAGCGAAGTTCCAACAAATGCCAAATCAAATCGTCCACACGAAGTCTTTGCTCAGAAAGGTGGATCTGTTCACCAGTACCCACATTTATTTTCACCTGAAGGAGACAAGAGCCATAATTAATGAAGCACATCAAGACGTTCATCCCTTGTGCTCTTGGGGAAGTGGGTTGCTATGGACTGAGGCCTACTAAAACTTGTGGTGAGGCTTAAATCCCCAACCCAGCAGTGCTGAGAGGTGCTGAGGCCTCAAAGAAGCCATTAGGTTGTTAAGAGGAGTTAGTACAATGTCCTTCCGGAGAGTGGGTTCTCTTATGGAATGGACCGGGACATAAGAAGGGGCTGTTAGAAAGCAGGTAATATTTAAGACATGCTAGAAAAACTGGAGACAATCCCACCCTGCATGTGTGGCATGACATCTTACTCTACACTTTATTCTAGTGAGAGACAGTTCATTCTCTCTATTGCTTTGTGTTCTCTAATTGAATGCTTACATATTTTAAAGGTCTTTTTAAAAAGCATACCTGTAACAGTCCTGACAGAAGTTCTATCAGGCAACAGTCAGCCTTCCCAGCTGCAAGGAAGAGTAAGCCTTGTGGCTTGCTGGTTTGAAATCTTAACTGAAGTGAGAGTTCAGAGGAAACCTCTGTGGTGCTGAGCCCCACGTAGCTTTCACCATAAAAAGATGCTATGGGGAAGAAAGGCACATGTCAAGGAGTGTACTACACCACGACTCTGGGTTTTTTGTATTTCCTTCCTCTTCACAGACTGACCCTGCTAAAGAAAGCTTCCTTCCCAAAGGCCACTCCTGCTTCCTGGGGTGCCCCATGGACCCAGCATGACATACAAAGGCTTAGCTTTTTCTTACCCACCTCAGGACAGCTCCGAGAGGTCTCTTCTTCATTTGAACCCTCCAAGAAAGCTGCCAAGGCTTTTACTGATGCTGAAGCAGCTCAAATTCCTCATTCGTCGACACAAGTCTGCTCCCTTGCCTTCTTCGGGGGCTGATTCAGAGCTCCCTCTAATAAACCTTTTGTATGTTAAGTTCTATCTCTGGTTTAGCTTCTCACAGAACCTAACTGGTACTAGAAATGGCCTTAGACAGTGACTCTGGGAGAATTTGATGTTGAACCACCCTCAACGAGATGGCAATGGATGAATGTCGCTGTCGACAGGTGGGGCTCAGGAAACCCTTTCAGGGATGCCAAAGTTCCACTGGTTATGAACTGGGATGGCATAGTAGTGACAGTGCATACGCATCCAGCTGTGAAACACTAGGCAATGAAAAGCAGAGGGCAAATGAGAACAATGAAACCAGGTTCTGACTGACAAGCCTGAAGTATTACAAAAAGATACACTGGGAGATGTCAGTGTTCTCATTTCTCACAGCAGAAGGACAGAGGAAGCTAAGATTCATACCAAAATCAAGGAGTAGCCAACCTCAAAAGGTCTCAACTAAAAAAGCTCTCACTCTGATGAAGCAAAGGCTCTGGTGGGATAAAAACAGAACACTGCTGTGTGAAACTGGAAATCTGCATTGGTGCAGTCAAGAATCTTGATACCTAGAACCCCCTGGAGCCCTCTGAGCCCACAGGTACAGGTTATTCTTTTATTAAGGCCAGCACCATAGTTCCCAGAAGCCTTTCTTCCCAAGATATCATGGGACCTCTAAAGATAGACCCATTGTTCCTGCCAGCAGCTAGATCAAGAGCAAAGGGCAAGTTACAATCCAGCCTACCTGGGGTCATGATTGGCTGGATATGAGATAGATAAGGCACATGCAAAGAGGGTGTCCATATGATTACCTTGGATGCTTCCCCCAACTCCTCTCCTCTCCCCAGGATTTCCCTGTGTATCCCTGGCTGTCCTGGAACTAGTTCTGTACCAGGATAGTCCTGAACTCAGAGATCCACTTGTCTCTGCCTCTCAAGGACTGGGACTAAAGGTGTATGCCACCAGGCCAGGCTCAACAGTGGGTCTCTTTAACTCTGCTATACTATATGTTGCACCTTAATATTTATTACAGTCAAAAAGCAATAGAGACTACACTGTAGTACCTAGGACTAAACTCAGTACCACGTACAATGTACAAAATAAGTCTAGAAAGAGAAAGAGTATGGCAACATGATATCTCCAAGAAAATATATAATTCTCCAGCACTAGATTCTAAAAAAAAACCAACATGAATGAAATGCCCAATAAATGATTTATTAAAAATGACAAGGAAGCTGAATAAAGTCAAGAAAATACAAACAAATAACCAAGACCCGAAAAATAATACATCATGTTAAAGAAATTGAGCAAAAGAGAATGTGGTATATATATGCACACAACAGAGTTTGATTCAGCAATAAAGAACAAAACCGTGTTATTTGTAGGAAAATGGATGGAACCGAGATCTTCATGTTAAGTGAAATAAGTCAGACTCAGAAAAACTAGTATTGAATGTTGGCTCTTATGTGCAAAGTTTAAATGTAGACATAGACATGTGACATGAAAGTGGAAGGGAAAGTGGGGGAAAGAAGGGTACCATGAAAAAGAGAGGACAACAGGGAGAAAGCAATTTAAGAAAATACACAGTACACATGTATGACAATTTCAAACAAAACCCGCTATTTTGTAAAAATGAACATATACTAGTAAAGAGACAAAAACATTTAAAAATATCTAAAACATAAAAAAGAAATTCATTAAAGAAACTGAGATCTTGAAAGGGAATCAAACAGGAATCTTGGAAATGCAGAGCTCAACAAGTCATTTAAAAATTAAAGTCAAAAGCTGCAACAACAAACTAGATCAACAGAGAAAGAAGAGCTGGTCTTGAAGACAAGTCCTTTGAAAGATATCACCAGATAAGAAAGAAGACTGAGGGAGAAGGAAGTGGGGGGTCAGGTGATGAAGAAGGCCTTCAAGAACTTTGGGACATCAGTAAATGTACAAAGGTTGCATGCCAGGAGGGCCTAGAGGAAAAGAAACACAGAAAGGCATATAAAGTCAATTACATGACACAATGGTTAAAAGCATCCATCACCTTGGGAAAGATTTGGATGTCCAAATATAGGAGAGTCAAATGACCCAAACAGATGTGTCCCCAAAAGATGCTCATACCAACTTATTATAGTCAAACTGTCAAAGTCACAAGACAAAGAGAATTCTAAGCCCCCAAAACGAGAAGCTTCCAAGTCATATTTAAAGGAAAGTTCATTAGACCAAAAGATAATTTATTTTTTAGCAGAGTCTCACTATGTATCCCAGGCTGGCCTTGAATTCAAGACCCTGCCTCAATCCCCTAAGTGCTCAGATTGCAGGTATGTACCACCATGTCTAGTTGCCAAACAGCAGACACAGCAGAAGCAGTCCTTGTCAACAGAGCAAAAGTACCAAACCATAAAGATGAATGAGAAGAATATTAGAGTGAGTAGAACTCAAAACAAATAGAAAAATTAACACATTTATCAAAAGTAAGGCCTTACATACATATAAAAACCTTGAGTGCTAATAAATTAAATCCTACAATTAAAAGATAAAGCCTGGCTGAATGGATTCAAAAATAAACTAAAACCCAACAATATGGTACCTATGAGAAACTGACTTCACTAGTAAGACACACACAGACTGGAAATGAAAGCATGAAAACATGTCCCACAAAACAGAAACCAAAAATAATCAGAAATAGCTATTCTTCAATGAAGCAAAATATATTTAAAGACAAAAACTGCAAAAAGAAGTCAAGAAGGTCAGAATATAATGACCAAAGAATTAATAAAGCAGGAACATGTAACAGAGCCAGAAGTCTCAGATGGTTCAAGGCATTTTCCAGCAAGCTAGATGACTCAAGTTCAGATTGATCTTGTGACCTACACAGTGGAAAAGGAGAGTCAAGTTCAAATGGTGTCCTATGGCTTCCACATGCACACCATGCTCTCTCTCTTTCTGTAGAAGCACAGAATTCCATAAAGCAATCATTAATACAGCTAAAGAAATAGATGGGACCTAATACAACATCAGTAGGAAACCTCAATAATGCGCTTACGACAATAAATAGATCATCTAGATAGAAAAGTAACAAACATAATTACATCATACTCTAGATCAAATGCTTTAGTAGGTACGACAAAGCGTTATGACAAAAGATTGCTTACATTCTACGAGATTGGAACTTTTGTTAGACCTCACAGCCAGAGTTGGAAGCTGAAGACTGTAACCAACTTGTTGGTTTAACATGCCTTAAAGACACAATGAAGCAACCAACCATACTAGCCTTGTATTCCCATGTAATCAGCTTTGAAAAGCAAAACTAATGCACAGCTGTAGTCTTAAATTATGTACTCTTCCATGCTCATGAACCAGAGTAATGCAAGTGAGTTATGATAGTCCTTTGCTGGAAACAGAAACAGAGGCTGAAAGCAGCTGTGTAAAATGAACATCCACCATAAGTGCTGAATGCAACATATGGATATTGTTTGATAAACAATAATGATTGTTATCTGGGTCAAGTGAGGTCAACTGGAGTCAATGACTTAATCCCTTGTAGAACTCTGTTGAAGATTTCTATGAGGTATCCCTTATTCCTTCCCTCTGTGACATATTCTGTGCTAGTCAATCAACACAGAACAAAGCCCTTTGTTAGGGACACTCACATGCATAGATAGAGACAGACATACATATAGACGTGGATAAACATACAGAAACAGAAAGACATACACACAGGGGGAAGGAATAGACACAGGGACAAATTTACAAGACAGTTTTCAGAAAGGCATGGTTCAGACTCATGCAGTAAACAGAAAGGAGGAAGAAGGACACACGGAGAGTAGAGAAAAGAGCTCAAATCTGGGCTCACTCTTGGTTAAACAACACCAAAGGAAAGTGGTCTAATTTCTTTCCTAAATATGTCAATGATGCATTATTGGTGACATTATTAAAGTGTTCAAACCATCCACAGGCAGGCATTTTCAGAACATTTCACCCACAACTACAGAATATACCTTTTTCCCTTTAGCACACAGAACTTCCTTAATAGATCATGTATAAGGTTCATGATCTCAACAAACGCAAGTCAGAATCATATCTGTATCTTTTCACATCACCAGAGAAACATAACTAGAAATTAACAAGAACAACAACAACCTTCAGAAGATAAAAGAAGTGGAGAGATGGCTCAGAGGTTAAAAACACTAACTGCTCTTCTAGAGGTCCTGAGTTCAATTACCAGCAACCACATGGTGGCTCACAACTATCTATAATGAGATCCAATGCTCTCTTCTGGTGTGTTTGAATACAGCAATAGTGTACACACACACACACACACACACACACACACACTTAATTAATTAATTAATTAAAATAAATTAAAAAAATTAAAAAAAGAAGCAGTGTAAATTCACTGAGACTCAACAAGATGCTACTGAACATACCATGGGTCATTAAAGAAATCAAAGGGAAATCAAAACTTTCTTGAAAGAAGTGTGAATGGAAATAACCTACCAAAACTTCTAGGACACAGAAAAAGCAGACAAAGTGTGTTTCAAAATAAATGAAAGATCTAAAACACACACCTGATGACCTCAAGGGCCCAGAGAGGTAAGAGTAAACCAAACCCACAGTCAGAGGAAAGAAGTAACTAAGATCAAAGAAGAAATAACAGAGAGACTAAAAATAGAAATAAGATCAATGAAGCAAAAAGGTTTTTAAAAGATAAACAAAAACAATAAAATAAAATACCTAGAAATAAATTTAACCAAGGAAGTAAAAGAAAAATTAGAAGACATCATGAAAGAAACAGAAAAAGAGACACACAAAGAACAAAGGCATCCCATGTTCATGAATCGGAATAATTCATATTACTAAAATGTCTATATGATCTTAAGTGATTTTTCAGAGTCAAGGCAATCTTTATCAAAATGCCAACGATATTCTTCAAAGAACTAGAAAAATCTTAAATTTTATATTAAACACCAAAGACATCAAAACACCTGATTTCAAAGCATACTACAGTGCCACAATAACTAAACATCATGTCATGGCATTGGCATATAAACAGACAATGACCAATGGAACATAGTAGGCACTCCAGAAATAAACTGATTCTCAATATAGGCATCAAAGACGTACACTGGAGAGAGAGCAAAGGGAAAGTCTGACGTTGGAATCTGACCCGTCTCTCACCCTTGTACAGACATCAACTCAGAACCATCAAAGTCCCAAATACAAGGCCTAAAATATCTCCAACTACTAGAAGAAAATAAAGAGAGAAATACCTCTAATATCTCATTGGTATAGAAAGGACTCCAAACACACAAAAGTAGCAAAGGAAACAATCAGCAAGGCAGGACAACTTAAAGGGTGAGAGAAGATGTTTGCATTCTGCTCATCTGACAGGGATTGGCATTCAAATACACAAGGAACACCAAGGCTCAACACCAAAAGAAACAAATTCCCATTGACGACCTGAACAGACACTTCTCAAAAGAAAGACAAATGGCCAGTAGATGCACGTAAATGTTTGATGTGATTAGCTACCTGGGAATTCCAACTCAAAACTAGGATATTATCTCACCCCAGTTAGAATGACTATTATAAAAAGCAGTAACAAGTTCTGCTAAGTACACGCAAAAGTGAAGGAACTTTTGTACTCTGCTAACTGAAACGTAAATTAGGACACTCAACATGGAGATCCCTCGAAACAGTAAAAGAAGTCTACCAGAAGACCCCGCCCCGTCTTCCCATTTCTGAGCAAATATCCAGAGATGGGAGGAAAGCAAGGTATGAGTTACATAGATGTCCATGTTTTCTGCAGAACTATTTACAGTAGTTAAGATAAAATCAGCAGCAGACAAATGGATAAGTGAAATTAGATAAATAGTGGATAACTGATAGATATCAATTATATCTATCAACTACAGCTATTGACAGAGATAATATTTAGATATACAATGCATTACTATTCATTATTATTCATAAAATTAATTACAGCAAAATGGGTGGAGCCAGGGAACACTATGTTAGTGAAATAAGCAGGTACGTTCTCTCTCATATGTGGAAGGTTTGCTTGTTGTCTGTTGTTGTTGTCCTGTTTGTTTAGTCATTCTTAATGTAGGAAAGAGAGGACTAGAAGCTGGGAGGGAGGAAGGAGAGTAAAGAGTGGCTGATAGTGATCAGTACACATTGTTTGTACCTATGACACACACAGCTAATAA
The DNA here is from genome assembly GCA_019843965.1 of Rhynchomys soricoides. Classification (NCBI taxonomy): domain Eukaryota; kingdom Metazoa; phylum Chordata; class Mammalia; order Rodentia; family Muridae; genus Rhynchomys; species Rhynchomys soricoides. The sequence goes on along the minus strand of JADRCH010000005.1, from coordinate 29,582,274 downwards.
GTATTGAACAAAAATAGACTTAAAAACTCAATGTCAACAAACATATTAATAAGTAAACTCAATGCTAGAAATATAGAATTGATATCATTAAGATGAAACTAGCAATCATAAACCTCCCAGGCAGCTGAGTTTATTCTCCTGAATGCCCTCCCCCACCCCCACATCACCACTTCTGACAGGCTTGGAGGTTGAACTGTTAAGTGTTCAGAGCCAGGAAATGTTTTCTAAATCATAAGATCAACTGCAGAGATGACTAAATGACATTCTTAAACAATACCCTTATACGTCCCCATGTTTCACCTCTCTGGCACTAATCAATTCCAGTCCCAGCTAGTGGTCAGAAAATTCCATCGCCTCCAGAGAAAAACAAGAAAGTTGAGTGTACCACTTCTGGTTTGACAATCAGAGGCCACTCGATGTCCTCAATTACCACATCTTTTCAGTCCCTAATACACATGTCAGAATAACAACAAGAACAAACAGGAAAGCAAGTGAAATCAGTTCCCGGAAGGGAAAGGAGAGGACCTCTGGTGAAGGCAAGGATGTGACTTCAGTATCTAATCTAGATGCTGTCCTAGTCCTGTGTGTGAGGTAAGGGCTAAAATGCTTAATCTAACTGCTGTTTGGTAACAAGGTGCTAAAACACAGTGCTCTTAGATGGCAAATATTTATGGTGGCCTGCAATTTCTCTTATGAGACAATTTTCAGCCACTATATTTACCTTAGAATTGACTACAAGTCTTTCTTCCAAACTCTTTCTAGCATTCTGTTCAATTCTGGTTTTGTGTTTGTTTTGTCTTGGGTTTAGGTTTGGCTTACTATTTATTGAGTGCTTAGCATGTACCAAGTATTGTCAGGAGCAAAAGGTAAAGACTTAATTTAACAGCTCACCGCTTATCAGAATTAAAAATGTGCCCAGGAAAAAAGAGTGCCCTTACATGGTGGAGTCAATAGGATGGGAGCTGGCTTGGGTGGGCTGGGGAATGAGGGAGGGGCAGTCAAAGGAAAATCTCCAGCCCACAGCAGAACCCAGGGGTTTTCTTTGGTAAGAAGATTGAAAGATAAACACAAAAGATTGTTGTCGTACTTTTCTGTTGCAAAGACAAAATACTCTGAGGAAAGCAACTTAAAGAAAGGTTTTTTGGGTCTGTTTGTATTTTCCTTACAGTTCCAGATAGATACGTTCCATCCTAGCAAAGAGGACATGGCAACAAGCAGGGACAGACACTGTGGTGGCAGGATCAGGAAGAGAGAAGGTCACACTGCACCCACACTCAGAAAGCAGAGGGAAAAGGAAGAAAGGCCAGGCTAGTAAGCTTCAAGACCCGCCCCAAGCAACACACTTCCTCCAGTGAGGCTCCACCTCCTACAGTTTCCACAGCTTTTCCAAACAGCGCCTCCATCTGGGGACCAAGTGTCCAAACTCGGTAAGCCTATTGGGGAGGTCGTGGGGTATTTCAGAGCCGAATACAGCTACTAGTCAAGCAATCATGATCGCCATCAATTAGACCGCAGCTGGATCACTCAGCCTGGTAGAAGGACACGCAGTGGGGGTTGGTGGGGTAGGAGCAAGACCTGGGCAGGGGAAATGAGGAACCTCAAGATGTAGTAGCAGGAGGCACTGAAGGTCAAGTCCAGCTAAGTGCAGAATGAAGGGGATGGGTACAGTCGAGGCTGCAGCAACCTGAAGGGTGAGTAGGCCAACAGAGAGAGAGAGTGGCCCCTTCTCCATAGGAAGGGCTGGCTCTGATCATTTAAAGGGCCTTTACAATTTGAATGACTGGCTGCTCCTTTAATGGCCTTTATAAAGCTCTACTTTTTAAAAATCTGTGTCACTGATTATTATCTGGCCCCAGTAACATGTCACCCAGAATGAAACGTAAAATTTGGAGATCAAAATCTTTGTAAGTCAGACCACTTTGTAGTTCTCAAGGCATAGAACAATGCCCCGCAAAGATTAGACTACTTAAAAAATGACTGCCTTGGGAATCAGGACTCTTTACAAGAGGCTTAGAAAAGAATCGCTTAGGGAAATGACACTGTCAGACTGTAACTCAGAAGGCGACAGTACTGCATCACTGGCTTGAAGGGAGGCCAAGAAACACAGAAGTGATGGCTAAAATGTATGGTCACAGGAGGGAGAAAGGGGAAGCTGAAAGGCAATCCTTATGAACGTTTAGATTTTGAGTTTGGAAACCCTGAGATTGAAACCTGGGATGAGAAGACTTTGTGCTTTGAGTTGTTGACACACATCAAGTTTAGGGAGCAAATGAATGACTTCCTAGCTAGGTGCCTTCCAAGGAACCTTCCTAGCAGAAGGGTCAACAATGGCGGGCCTGTGAAGAAGGCTGAACCCTATGCTGTAAACAATGGAAAGCATTAAATAGCTTTCAGCTGTAGGGAGACAGCTCGGTTCTGTATTTTAGGGAAACAGGTCTGGTGGCTCTGTGAACTAGAATATATTAATTAAAGATGTATTTAGAAAACCATTTCGAACCTATTTGCTGCCATTGAGAATCAGAATTACTTTTCTATAGTTTTAGTATCTAGGGCAATGTTACATCCTATCTTTTAACATATGGCTGTTCTTTGAAACCCATTCCACAGGCATTATGGGCGTCAAAATTTGTCTTTAAAACTGAAATCAGAAAACAAAACAAAAATTCTCTGGCATTATCCAAATTCCTAAGATGAAGTTCTTAGAAGAGTCCTACACTGGAAAACACCTCGTACTCATGGAGTGTGATTTAAGCTCATTAAACCCGTTAGAAAGGCAGATTGTGCCCTGCAGATCCTTCTTAACAATCGCTAGTGTTTTAAAATTATGTGGACTATTTATTCAAGAGACAGCTAACTTTAACCTGCTCCTCCAAAGAAAAAGAAAACTTACAAATAAGAAATAACTTAGCACAAACATCCTAAACACCCATGAAGACTCCCAGCAGATTTACACAAAACCCTGCCTCATTAAGTTTAGTCACAGTAGAAAATCAATGAACCAAAATTTGCTCTATGGCAATAGGATGAGAGGTTGACCAGATTCTCAGTGAACTGTGAAGGGCAATGCTGGCACCAAGCCCCTGTGATAAATGTGTTGCTGATGCTGTCAGAGGAAGGCAAGAGCAGAGGGCAGCAAGTTCAATTACACTAAAAAAAAAACCTTCGGGGCCTGGGTTGATCTACACCAAGCAATCTACAGCCCTTCGCCTATTTGCAGACCAAAACCCTCTAGGCTCCAACTCCCCATTTCACCCCAGTATTTGCTTCTGTGCAGTTGCTCTGGGCTTGGACTTCAGGTTACCCAGGCAAAACCAACTCCAATCTCACCTTCTCTCAATGAAGATTCCTATGTCTAGCACTCCTCTGGGGGCTGTTCATCCTGAAGTCTCAGATGCGAATAGTCTCTGCTGAATAAGTGAATGAAGTAGTCTGGGTCTCAGCCTGCCCTGGTTGAGTTACCAGCTCCCTCTACTGTGCCACAGAGCCTATGCCCAGTTATTCATGCTCTGCTTATGGTATCTGTTACCCACATAGTCTTTGAAGCTGCCTCCTTAGACATGCATGCCCAATCGGGAGCCAGGCTTCCTCCCTAGAGTGACAAGGCTCAAGATCCGAAGTTGACAGCTCTCCCTCCTAATGCCTAGAATTCTATGACCCTTATCTATCTTTTGCTGCACCCCTGGTGGGGCTTTAGGTGTTTCAACTATGAGAAACCAGCACTCTCAACCACCATCTGCTAAAAAAAAAAAAAAAAAAAAAATCTGTGCACCAGTTTTGAGGCACCAATCCCAAAGGAACTCCAGGATAGTTACTGCAGAGCCAAAGGAGTACGTTAGGACTTCTGAGGGAGTTGTCATCTAAAAACGAAACAACAAAGGACAATTCAGTTTGTCTGTTTAAAGCTGGCTGAAGGTCTGTCTGTGTCGGCATCTGAAATGGCTATTCACCTCTTGATGCACAAGCAAAGAGGAAACCCCACAATGTAGAAAGCCAACTGTGGAAACCCTCTCCTCTTTTGCATGCACTTGCACCACAGGCAGGCCTGCCTGGTTAACTAGTTTCATCAATTACATTATCTCACTGTAAGTAAGCACATCCTTAAAAAAAAAAGAAAAGAAATCAAGGGTGCCTTGGTTTGGACATGGTCTGTACTCCAATGGTCATGCATTGGGAGCCTGGTCTCTGCTATGTCAAAAAGAGGTGCCAGTAGCTTTAAAAGGTAGCATGACTAGTGGGGGGCTATCTGGTTACTTAAGACTTTGCTCCCAGATAAGGTTACAAGAGTTCTCGGGGAACCCTTGTTAGTTCTCTGGAGAACTATAAAATACAAGACTAGCCCCAATCCTGGACATTCTCTGGCTCCCTTCGCCCTGGCTCCTGGCATGATAACAGCTGCCATGATTTCTTCACCAGAACCAGCACTAAAGTCCTAAACTAAATAAACCTCTTTTCTTTAAAGTGAATTCAGTCTTGGGTGTTTTTTTAGAGCAGACTAATTAATACAAGGTATTTTAAAAATTCTTCCAAACAACTCAAGGGTAAAGACACATTTTAAAACATTGTAAGGAGCTACAATGCCAGGCAACAGGTCACCCCTGAACTTTTCTTCTTGGACAAGCACCCAGTCAGCCTTGTTACAATGCAAAAGCAATAGTTGATAAGAAGGTAGTCAGAATTAGAAATACTGAAAACAAAACAAAAATAAACCACTGGTAATATGGCTCCTGTGCAATGTATATCCTGTTATCTTTAGAAACTGGCCAATAACAATAGTCTGACTTACAAATAGAAATAGCTGAGCACTGTGCACTAAAAGTACCTTTACTAGACAATATCTATTGCCAGACAAAGGTGGCTTCTGCTGTAGTGACTTGTCACTCTGAATCCTTCAAAGACTAAGAGCAGAGCTCACCTTGGAGAATTCAATTGTTCAAGGAAACACCCTGTATTATACAAGGAGACGAGGGGGGAAACTAAACTCAAATTACACATGTGGTAACTCAGGAAAGTCTTCTCAGGGATGGAGGGACAGCTCAGCAGTTACAAGAACAAACTGATCTTCCAGAAGACCTGGGCTCAGTTCCCAGCATCCACATGGTGGCTTCCAACTGTCTATAACTCCAGTTCTAGGGGATCACAAGCCCCTCTTCCAACACCGGCACACATGTGGTAAACAGACATACATGCAGATAAAACATCCACAGTCACATCTGTGCATTACTGTAGATGACCTGTAGAGACATGAACCTGACTGGGGTGGGAAGGGAATGAAGAAGACAGACAGATTGACACAAAGAAAGAAAGCTGGGATCAGATCTCTGGAGCTCTCTACTACAGAAACCATGGCTCGAAGAAGCTCAGCACATTTGTTATATAGAGCTGAATGGAGAGGCACAGTTATTGCATATAGCTGAGCAAGGAGTCAGCGACATCTCATACAGATAAACAAGGTTTGTGGTATCCAGCTGGATTAAGAAGACAGGTTTAGCTAATCTCAGCAGGAACATAATGTGTAGGGGAGCAGTCTTCGGGCCAAAACTGGGTGGGGGCTGTTATGGTTGACATTTTCTCTCATACTGTCAGTACCCACACATGGACCAGAGGAAGGCTTTGCCATTTCCCTCTTAGCCTCACCACAGGGATAAGGGAAGGCTTTGCTATTCCTGCATGGATCTGAGACCTGGGGTCCTTGACATGGGGAAGCCCCGGGCTTCCTCTTCTCTCTACAGCCCATACACATAAAATAGAAGAAGAATAATTAAACTATTCTCCCAAGCATCATAAAGTAGATTTTGCAAGACTTGGGCTCCAATCTTTGTCATGTTGTCCTGATAGCCTGAAGAGCATACATGTTAAAGTGCATGCTGCAGGATTCTTTATTCAACAAAGAAGCCACACTCCTAACCTAAAGGATCATGCACCTTATTTCCTACCCACGCTAACTGCATACAAGAGGAGGAGCGGGGAATAACGAATAGGAAAGGCAGGAAATGGGTATTTATTGAGCATTCTTGGTCTGCTAAGCAGTTGTTTTAGTTCAGCCTCTCGGAATATGTTATTACCATGGTAAATTTACAGAGGCAAAACCAAAGCCCAGAGAACAGAATATCGCTCTTGGGTTTGAAGCTCTCCCTTGACTCGCTCGCTGACTCTTGATCCCTAAATGTCTCTTTGCCCCCGTCTATTACTGGCCCCCTGTTTGAAGCCATGTGGGTTTTTCCAAAGGCCATTCACTGCCCTTTGGAGGCTCTCCTCTTGGACTCACACCTGTTCCTTCAAGTCAGTCACAGCAGCCAACAGGCCTCCTGCCTTTTTGCCACACCCACCTGTGGAATCAGCCATGAAGGGGCAGGGCAGCCTGCAGATGAGGAGGACCTAGGAAATATGAAGGCGGATGAAGGAGTAGAGCTTTTCCAAGCAGCCTGCTCACCACCTGAACAAGCGTAAGGGCGAGGCGCCTTCAAGGACCTAGACGGCCCTTGGAGCGCTACTCTAAAGCTGCCAAATGACATCATCACGCAACGGTCCTGTAAGCAGCGATGTTGTTCGGCCAACCCGAAAATGAATTTAAATCTTGAGAATTTCGTCCAAACACTATGCACATGCAACGCCTATGATTTAGAATTTCTTTTCCTGATTTTTTAAAGTCACCTGGAAGTCTGTTTTGAATTGATGTTGGGAAGGCCTAGGAAGTGGAGCTCAGTCATTTAAAAGTCTAAAGAACCACGTGCTTAATCTGGAGGAAGGCAAAAAGGCATGGGGGGGGGGAATAAAACACCATGAATTTGAGCTCAGAAAAGTTAAGGTCCCCTACGGTGCAGCTTAAGGGACAAGAAATCAGAGGTCAAAGAATACCCCGGGTGAACAGAAGATCCCCCAACGCACTGCAAGCCACATAAGACCAAATAGCTCCAGACCCAAACTTAAAAGACGCAGCCGAACCGCCCACAGGAGTCAGCCATTCTACTGGTCAGATCGCTGACTTTAAAACTCGGAGTCTCAGAGTTCACCGGGAGGAGGTGGGGCACAGGCTGGGGCTGGGAGTTGGAAGTGGTCGGCCCCGAGGAAGCCTGTGCGCAGGGCCGCGCCGCATCCTCCCCTCCGCCCAGCTCGGGGACGAGGGGCCTGAGCGCCCCTGGGGGGCTGAGGGCTGCTGGCCCCGCTCGGCCCCGCTCGGCCCCGCAAGCCCCGCTCGCCCCGCCTCCGATCCAACTCACATTCCCATCGGCCGCCCACCCTCTCCGTGCAGCTTCGCTTGGCTCGGCCCGCCCCGGGCGGAGAAGGGAAGTTGGGGCGCGTACCTCCGAGGCTCCTACGCGGCCCGCAGAGCCCCAGGCAGGTGGCGAGCAACAGGAGGCCGCGGGCCCCGGGCCGCCCCATCCCGCCGCGCCGTCTCCGGGGCCCGCGCCGAGCTCTACCTGCGCGGCCCGGGTGCCCGCCTGCGCGCCCCGGAGTCTGGAGAGGGGCGGCGCCCCGCGCGGCCCGACGGGGCGGGGCACTTCTGCGACCTGCAGCTGTTGTGCGGGATCAGAGGGGGCTAGATTGAGGGCTCCAAGGCCATGCAGGCAACAAACAGGACCCGGAGTCGGTGGCCCCCTTCCCTGCTTGCAGATTTGTTTAGTGTGTCTGAGTGGAGGGAGAGCTCTGGGCAGCAGGCTGAGAGGGGAGGGCAGGACCTAGGCTGGCTTTGAAAGAACCTGTTCCTCTGACCACAGCACATCTCAGAAGGACAATGGGTTTTCCTCAGCCTTCTGTGTAATGTTTGTGAATGTGTATTGGATGAGCAGAACACGGTAGGAAAGAAGGTAGCCTGTCAATTTCTTTGCAAACACGAGCCTTAGTTTTGTTTCGTTTAAAGCTCAGTCCTTGAGTTAAACCATTGAATTTTGGGAGCAGCTACCTGTCAGAATAAGGCCTAAGATTTTATGCATCGCTATCACGTCTTACCTTGGGAGCCATGGTTATAAGTCACAGAGAGAAGCCCCCATGCAAGTAGAGTTCAAGGAGATGGTTTAACCAGAGGATTCCAGGGCTCCAAAACCAGCTTCCCTGTACATTTTGCAACACTAGAGGTTGTCAAAATGCCAGTTCTCCAGCTACCAAAATAGTCAAGGTTAGTCCTGCTTTGTTCCTTAGCAAAACCAAGGATGACTTCATTTCCCGTTCGTTCCCTTTTTTAGTTCTGTAATAAAGTGCTTTTTAAGCAGAGAATCACATTTTGACCTTTTCTGCAGCCGAAAATCTGTGAGGCCTCTGTTCCACTTCTAAAAAAAAAAAAAAAAAAAATATGTTTTGTCTACCCAGCAGCCTTCCGTGATCCTGGGAACCTCGCCCTCCTTCAGAGAAGCTGTAGTCTCTGCCTGCCTCACCATGTGTGGGAAATAGGAGTTGGCATCCACTTCTAAGAGCCACCCCCTGTCACGTGATGAGCAGAGGGGTGGGGAGGGGGACGACTCGTCCCTCTGGAGCAGGGCCAGTCATTTTCTAATCTGAAGATTTCCACTGAATGCATCTAAGGAAGAGGGCCTGCAGCTCTCCGGAGGGGAGGCAGAGAAACTATGGATAGCTCTGACTTCTCTAATAAGCAAGCGCACAGAAGTCGGGACATAGAAAGGGGTTGTAGCTCCACCTGGGATCTCACACCTCCATGAGCCATCCCTGAACCCAGCTGTACCTTAATCCTTTCCGGGATGTTTTTGCATAAACCATTCACTCATACTTTTAACCGAATCTACCTGGAGTTAAGAGCTGTACTTAACTTATAACCAAAAGCAGCCTGTCAGCTTGAGTCCAAGCATGGTATGCATCAGGAACTTTGTGTTTTGCCTGTGTGTTTATTGATGGCCTTTCTGTTTGGTGACAAGTCATCTGACGAAAACAACTTAAAGGAGGGAAGGCTGATTCGGCTCATGGCTTCGGCGGTTTAATCCATGGTCAGCTGGTTCCACCCATTTTAGACCTACAGTGAAGCAGAAAATGATGGTGGAGGGGCAAGGTAGAGAGAGCTGTCTCTTCATGGCAGCCAGGGAGCTGAGAGCACAGAAGAGTCTGAAGATAAAATATACCTCCAAAGACACTCCCACTAACCTGCTTCCTTCCGCTGGAACCCCCATGCTAAGATTAGCCCATTCAGCTATAAACTGATCAATGGATTAACCCCTTAGGATTCAATGACAATAGTGCAACCAGCTGAGGCCCAAGCCTTCAACACATGAGGCTATGTGGGCTGGAGTGGGGTGTAGTGGGAAATACTTTGTATCCAAATCTTGTCAGCAAGACATATATTTGCAAGCCTGGGGACAAGCAGCAGACTTCTGACTTGCTTCCCTAGCAGGGGAGTTCTATCCCTAGCCTCTCTTACACTCATCTACATCCAGGTCTTTCGTGTCCTCTCTCCCCAGGCAATGTGCACTTTCTCAGTGTTACCTGATCAAGCAAGAAATGGCAATCCACAGAATTAGCAGCCAAATGGAGATTCAGCCGGAAAGAATTACAATTTCTAGGTCCTGTGAAAACCTGCTACTTTTACCACTCTGGTTTTCTACCGTTTACAGCAGAGTGTAAACAAAAGACAACCCAAACCTTTGTTTCATCCTTCTTAAGATCACACCAAATCTCTGGTCCTCCAGGCTTTAGCTTTCTGTAGTGTTTTGGACAAAAATGATCCCCCCCATGGGCTCATAGGGAGTGACACTATTAGGAGGTGTGGTCTTGTTAGAGGAAGTGTGTCACCTGGGGTGGGTTTTGAGGTTTCTGAAGTTCATCCTAGGTCCAGTGGCTCACTCTTACTTCTTGCGGCCTGAGGATCTGCATACAGAACTCCCAGCCCCTCTCCAGCATCATGTCTGCCTGTACCAGCCATGCTTCCTGTCATGACAATAATGGACTGAACCTCTGAACGGTAACCCCCCCCCCATGAAACATTTTCTTTTTAAGAGTTGTCATGGTCATAAAGTCTCTTCACAGCAATAGAATCCTAACCGAGATACTTTCTAAATGTTGCATTCAGAATGTAAACCGATGTTAGCCCAGGCCGACTCTGTCCTACCAAAGCACTGAAGGTACAATTTGTGGTCGGATCGGGCACAGCAGCTCAGGCTCTTTGGATAAGTAGAATCTGAGTCAGTCCAAAAGCACAAACAGCCTCCCAAAGAGGCCTTAACAGTCACAAATGTCTTCCAGAAGGGTTTCTATGTATTTGTCATCTCTAAGAACATGGTTTGTTATCTAGAAAGACCTCTTACAAATGCAAGCTGGGGTACTGATAACTGGCAGTGTTGTAGGACCTTAGATAAGTCACTTACGAGGCCTATTTGTCTCCTGGTCTAAATTGAAGAGCCTATAAGGCTTATTTTACTGTAGCCTCATGGACTCATGATTAAATATTGAATATCTTGTGTGGTCCATGGTAAGATTTCACCAGGTACTACTATACCTGGGAGCCCAAGCAGGGCCATAGGGCTCCCCTGCCAGGCTCCAAGCATTCCTGGTCTTATCTTTAGAATAGAGCTCTATTTCCCTTCTATAGGCTTAGCATATGTACAACTGAAGTCTAATCCTGTCACCATGTTAGTAGACTGCAGCATCCTCTGACCACCCACAGTATTGCTGATTTTCTTGAACTAAGTGGGGTGTGGGAGCTACAGTTCCAGTCCCAGATGTGTGGCAAGTCACATACCACCCCAGCTTGTTCCCTCTTCCTAAAAGATGAAAGGCATTGATTAAATAAATTCCCTCCAGGCTCAACATTTTATGATTCTAATTAGTTATCACCGGTATCGGGACCACTGCACCATTTAATAAAGCCCTTTTAATTAGGACATAGGGAAACATGAAAAGCTTGAATTTCTTTACACAAGCCAAGGAAGTGATCGCTAATAAACTTGGAGCTTTTAATTTAGAGAAAATGGTTAAAGTGTCAAGGAGAGAAGAGAAGATGATCTCCCTATAGAATGCCCTTGTTCCTCTGTTTTAAAATGACTTCTAATCCATTGTTTGTATCCTTCCCAGAGGAAATGCAGTCTCCAGCCCATTTAGGTGTCTGTAAAATGGGGAGAAATTCAAATGTTCACAGTTTTTATGACAAGCCATTGTTTATGATAACTTTTTGTCTGTTGCTTTAGCATCTACTCAAGAAATTGACCCACATTAAGGTCGTATAATGTCGTGGTTCCAACTGGCGACTGCTCCAGGCTAGAATGAGCTCCCACCAGCTCTACAGAGAATATTTCAAGACAACTGCTTTGAGCAGAAAAAAGACATGTTTTCCAAGTAGGAAGATATCAATATTTTCTGCTCTCCTTACCTGTGGAAAGAAAAACCCTTTGCAGAACAGACTATCCTAACAGATAACTACAGCTAATAAGGTGGAAGCTGAGGTCTATCTAATGGTAGAGAAGGAAGCCTGGAAAACCAGAGGTCATTCTGTTACACAGGAGACTAAGTTCATGCAACTCCCTTCTCCCATAAGCCCAAAGGGTCTTGGAAGCTCTTCAAATGGTGGCTGCCAGAAGGAATAACTGCACAGCTGGAAAGCTCTCTGGCTGTGCTGTGATATGTATCCTAGGGAGCCTATTTTTATTCACCCCAGATTGAGTAACCAATGAGAGATTAAAGAGAGGATTCCATCCAAGCCCAGTTTAGTAAACCAATGAGCAGATCAAGGCTCCTTCAGGAGAAGGGGTAGCCCCAATGGTATCAGCAAAAGAAAGCCTTTAGCCAGGAAGGGTGATGACTCACAACAGCTAACTCACTGGATCCCCACTGAAGACTTCCCCTCTCACAGAGTGTTGTGATACATATTTAATCCTGACCCTGTGTAGGGTTTCTACACAGTCTTAGACCATTCAAGTTCCTGGATGAAAGACACACACAACTTTATATTTACAATAAGCCTTAAATAGCACAAGAGCTGGGCAGATGCCTACCTTCTGCTATTAGAATCTACTTTCCTATTGATAACTTCAGGTTATTCCTTACTGTATTTCATCTGGGCTGCTGTGAACTCCAATTGGCCAGCCCACAGGGGCACGCTTTCTTTACTTCTAACCCAATGGCAGCTTCTTCCTCTTCTCCCTGCCTTTTCTTCTCTCTTCTCATGGTTCCTCTCCAACCCCAAGCCCTGGAAACCTAAATGCAGCCTATGTCTCCTCTGCTCAGCTATTGGCTATTAGCATCTTTATTTACCAATCAGAAATAACTTGGGAGCAGGGTCACAGGACTACATGCGGACTCCAAGTCTTGGGGGCCCACACTTAGCATTACAATAGCTAGCAGAAGACCAAACCCCAACACAGTGGCTGTTTAATGTTTATATGACCTTGGCATTATAAGTCTTGTGAGTTTCTTGAAGTGTCCCCTCTTCAAACACATATCCTGGGAGGAAGCAGCTACAGAACAAGGCAATCCTCTCATTATTTAGGGAAGTGGGTTTTGTTTTGTTTGTTTCTTTGTTTTTGCATGTGCACTTCAAACTCTGATTATACAGGTGATGAGAGATTTTAACCCAAGCAATACGATTCATCAAAGCAAGTTGCTTAATCCTCAAGGATCAGTTTTGCCATCTGAAACAGGTGATGTCGTAAGGTTAAATGAGATCATCCAAATGGTTTGCGCGGCGTGCTGTGTCTTAATTAGGACAATACTGCTTTGATGAAATGCCATGACCAAAGCAAACAGGTGAGGAAAAGGTTGATTTTGCTCACATTCTCCTATAACAGTCCACCATTAAAAGCGGTGAGGACAGGAACTCACGCAGGGCAAGAACCTGGAGGCAGGAGCTGATGCAGAGGCCACGTTGGGGCATTGCTCCTCATGGCTTGCTCAGCCTGCTTTCTTATAGAACCCAAGACTACCAGTCCAGGGGTGGCCCCACCCACATGGGCTGGGCCCTCCCCCATCAATTACTAATTAAGAAAATGCCTTACAGATAAATCTTAGGGATACATTTTCTCAGTTGAGGCTCCCTGGTCTCAGATGACTCTAGCTTGTGTCAAGTTGACATACAGCTAGCTGGTAACAAGAAGCATTTTGACAGTTAATCATTCCTGGTCCCTTTAAGCAAAGCAAGCTACCTCTTGTGTAAATCATACATTCAGAGGCTGGACAGAAAGCTCAGTTAGTGTTCTATAGTTTCTTTTCTGTTACCATCATAACAACGTGGCCAGAACACACCAACCAAAGCATCAGGAGGCAGGAAAGGGTTTGCGTCATCTTACACATAACAGTACATCAGGGAAGAAGTCTGGGCAGGAACTCAAAGCAGGAGCCTGAAGGCAAGCCTGCTTGCTATGCCATGTAACATCACTTCAATCACAACCAAGGAAGTCCCACAAAAACATGGATGAGTACTGCTTACTGACTCACACCCAGGCTCATGTTAGCCTTCATATAGAGCACAGGACCATCAGCCCAAGGAACAGCCCACCTACAAAGAGCTGGGATCATCTATACCAATTAATAAGACAATGCCCTTGCAGACATGCCCACGGGCCAGTCTGATCTAGGCAATTCCTCAATGAAAGCTTTCCTCTTAGACGACTCTAGACTAGTCAATGGACTGTGTCAAATTGATATTTAAAGCTAACCGGGACTGTCATAAAGTAATTGCCTCATAAGCATTAGGTAGGACCTGAGCTTAATCCCCAGAATTCACATAAAATTACTAGGCATGGTGGTATGTGCTTGTTACCCCAGCCATGAAGAGGCAGAGATCAAAGGATCCCTCGCTGGTCAGCCAGTTCGACCTAATTAGTAAACTCCAGGCCAGCGAAAGACCCCCCAAACTCAAAGAGGTAGATATCATTTATAAAGATGACGCTCAGGGTTGCCTCTTGGCTTCCAGATACATTTGCATACGTGTGCTCACATGCCCATACACGTATACATGAGAGCACACACATATACATGAGCACATAAACACAAATATATAAAAAGTAAAAAGTTATACTTTACAAAGACATTTAAATAGCAAGAGGAAAATGGAGTGCCCAAGTTTGGAAAGAATTTACATATTTAAAAATATTACCCCACAAAAAATTTATTACCCCACCACTGAGCTTCCTGGCATGAGACAGAACCACTCTGAAAGCTAAGTCCTAGGTAGGCCCTGGCCCCCAGTTTATATTATTCATGTGGAGATTGTTTGTCCCATTCTTCAGGACACTTATAAGCTCTGGACTTTGCTCCATCATTGCATATAGATGGTTTCCTGGAAGAACTAAGTCTTCTCTAGATGCTTGCAGAAGAAACAGTGTGCTTCCCGGGCACACAGGCAGGAGTGGATTCTCTCTGATGAAGACTGAGGCATTTGTGGAGACCCATAGGCAGGTCTTTCACCCTTGACTAGGTCCATTTTAGTCTAGCAGTAAGGTTCTTGTCACCTTCCTCAGGGTCAGCTTTAATTATGTTTCACAGCACTGATGATGATGATGATGATGATGATGATGATGATGATGATGATGGTGGTGATGGTGACAATGACGTCGATGGTAGTGATGGTGGTGATGATGGTGATGATGGTGGTGATGATGGTGATGGTGATGATGGTGGTGATGGTCATGATGATGGTGGTGATGGTCATGATGTTCTCTGCCCTGTCATTCCTAGACATTCTCCCCACTTCATCGTAATCTCCTTTGATTTGAAGAGAAATCTGTTTTGGTCCCTCTGCTTCTGCCCCGACTTTGTTCTTTGGCTCTCAAAGGGATTCAAGGAAGAACATAGACAGAACCCCCACAGCTTTTATAACTTATTCGGTGTTTACCTCGATGGGAATGAGATTCACAGATGCAAAGACAACTACCTGCTTGGTTGGCTACTGAAGGGCTGCTCATAAAGAGAAAATTAAAATACATCAAATTATTATTTCAGCCACTTCTGGCTACAGGATGATCTTTTTTATTTTTTTTAAGATTTATTTTATTTTCAGTGTGTGTGTGTGTGTGTGTGTGTGTGTGTGTGTGTACCACATGTGTGCAAGTAGCCACAAAGGTCAGAAGAGATCTGGAGCTACAGGTACAGGAAGTTATGATCCATCCAACATGGGTGTTGGGCACAAAGCTTGTGTCTTCTGCAAGGGCAGCAAGTGTCCTTCACTGTTTTTAACCCCCTACAGGACAGTCCTTTAGTTAAGAATAATAAATCTCTTTTTCCACCACTTTTAGAATCCAGAGTTCATATCAGTGATGTGTCATTTAGCAGTATTGTGAACTTCGGTTTCAGCTTACCCAGGGGGACAGGATTGTGGGCTTTAAGTTTCCCAAGAAAAGCAGCATATAGGGCCAAAGGAGGAGAAGGAGGTCAGAAATCATGGGGAGAGAGAGAGAGAGAGAGAGAGAGAGAGAGAGAGAGAGAGAGAGAGGCTGAACACTGGAAGCAGATGGTATGTTATACACTTGAGGAATTTGGCTGCAGAAACCTTCTTATTTCACCTGATTAATCTCTTCTTGTGAGGCCAGCAGGGAATAGCTTCCCACTGAAGGAATGCAAACAATGTTGCTATCATGTGGCTTTATGGCATTATAGAGGTCAAACTACCTCTGGCTTTCCCAAGGCTTTGGTCCATAAAAGGAGGTGGGTTCCCCCAGCCCCATCCCCAGTCCCTGACAGTTCTGACATTCCACAATGACTTGAATCACTGGACCATTGACCTAAACTTTTACGGAGCCTTTGCACGTAAAGATGACTCTCGTCATAGCCAAGATGAGGATTCTCATAATCGTCCTGTATTGCTAAATTCTCAGCGCCAGACACCACATCTCCTGTCCACATTGTCTCAGAATTGAGTCTCTTCCAGGCCACTGGTCGGAGCATGGAACCATATGTGATGAGAGCCTACATAGCTAGTCTGAATGGTGGGCTGGTCCCCACAAACCCACTCTTGAGATTTGCATGGAGATCCCACACAGAAGTCTTGTGCTGACTCACAAAGCTCTCGTGTAGCTTACGGCCATTAAATATGTGAACTCAGTAATGGGGAAACCAGGCATTGTCTCCAGCACCCTCCCCTGTTGAATAGCCTGGGGTTCAGACACAATACCAACAGGCACCAGGCCTCATTAGGGAAAGAAGCATTTCTGCTGAATGTGCATCCTAACACAAAGCTGCCTTCTGGTTAAAGAAATGTAGGAAACCACAGGAGACTATTTTGGGCTCTCTTAGAAATGCAGAGTGGAGCTCTATTTTCCAAAGAACCATTTACCCCTGTTTTGCTTCACCTTCTACAACCGCACATATGACCAAGTCCTACTTTCTCCCTGCAATTGGGTGAGAGGAGATGAGTTTCACAGAGAACACCCCTTAGCCATGCCCCATCCCGCTCCACCCCACCCCTGGCTGCCCAGCCCCAGCCCCAGCCCCAGGTACCAGAGTTTGCACAACCTTCCTCTCACCTGCTTGTGATCCGTGTGTCTCTGGTGCCACCTGCAGGAAGTAGGAACAGCCACGCTGCGTCTCTTTCCTGGAAAGGGGCAGAGCACAAGATGCACCAGATACAGTTATGTGAAGAAGTCTATTATGAATGCTCAGTGATGCAGAAAGGTTTCACGAGAGGTGGAACAAGAGAAAGTTGAAGACTGCTAATGCCATTTGAAGAATAGAGCCGTCCTAGATGGGATCAGCATCCTTACCTCAGCCAGAGACTGAAATGTCATGCCCAGAATGGACAGGCTGCTAGGAAGAGGAAAGACCAGGTGCAGGGACCGCTTTGAAGAGTTGGGATTTCACAAGCAAGGGTAGAGTTAGCTTGTAGGGTAAAGAGATCTTAAGACTGGAAAAGGGGAGTTTTAGAATTAGAATTTGTCTGAGGAAAAATAGAGGAAGAGAAAGGGGAGGGGGGGTGGAAAACATCCAAATGCATGAAGGGATTTGCTAAGAGAAAAGCAGAGGCACAGAGCTCAGAAGCCTCTATTTTCTCTATGATATGGGAAGCACAGAGACCTGCCAAGTGTAAGAGGCATAATACAGGCTTGGGAGATTTGAAATTATCCTTGTTCTGGTCATCTCCCTGTCACCTCTAGAGTGTAAAATTGGTCGTAAGTGGACTAATCATTGCTCACACTGTGCCGGAGACAGTCTGGCTTATGCCTCTTGCTGCTTTCAATGTTCATAGTAGCAGCTCATTCATAAAAAGGAAGCAATGAAAGGTGGTGGCCATGTCCAAGTCCCTCATTAAAAAAAAATAGCTTAGTATTTGCATAAAACCTATAGCCAGTCTGCCCTGCATTTAATTTTTATAGCTTGCTTTTTGTTGTTGCCTTTTAAAATCAGCATATGGTGTAGTTGCTATCAATGAAGTCTAATAAAATGTCTTGATGCAGGTATGCATTGGATGGTGGTCAACTCTATGTTAGTATTTCACTATCTTAAACTTTAGCCATTTCCCTAGGATGAGCATATTCAAATTCTTTCTAAAGCCATGTCTCGATATACAATGTGTTATTGCTAATCCTACTGTGCCATGGACACCAGCATCTCCTCCTATGAAGCCATAGCTCTGTGCGTACTGATCAGTCTGCTTTCCACCCCTTCCTTTAGTCTATCCAGACACAGGTAGCCATTGTCCCCCTATAAGATCAACTTCTGTAGACTCCAATCATAGGTGAGACCATGTGTGGTTTGTCTTCCCATGCCAAGCTCTTTCACTTAATGTGATGTCTTCCAGATCCACTCACATGATTGCAAATAACAGGCTTTCTTCGTTTGATGGCCAAATGCTATTTGATCCAGCATGTATGTCACCCTTTGGCACATCTATCTGTTGATGATCACTGGTGGATCTCATGCCCTGCTTACTGTGATCTGTGATGCAGTCAACACACCGTCTTGCACTTGAAGCTGTCTCGAGATCTCTGTAATGTCTAATACAAAAGAAGTGCTGTATAAAATTAACATTTGCTCTACTGCTTAGGGTACACTAACATGAAAAATAATCTGCACATATTCCCTGCTGTTGTAGAGCCGTTTCCTCTGGGATTGAGACATTCCCTCTGGAAGGGCAGAAGGAAGCTCAAAGAGACTCGTGGGCTTTATAAGAAATGTTCTACACTCAGGGAGTTCATAAGTCATCCAGGTCTCAGTATGCCTCACCACAGGCTTTTATAACAGTAAATGATTTCTGAGAGAGAGGAGACTCATCCACCACTAGTTACACAATGCACTCCAGTGGCTTGGCTTTCTTGAGTTGGCACTCACACTGAGCTTTTTGGGGTGATGCTGCCATAGATAACCACAAACAAATAAACTCACAAGGTCACCAAGAAAGACCCTGGTGGAATAATCTCTTTGATTTGTTGTTGGTGCCTGATCTGGGACAGAACAGCTTTGTTCACATCTTGTCAGGAATAGTTATACAGATTTTCCTTGTCCATGTGCTTAGTAGCTATAGATATGGAGAGAGAGAGAGAGAGAAAGAGAGAGAGAGAGAGAGAGAGAGAGAGAGAGAGAGGGAGAGAGAGAGGTTTGTTTCATCAACTTACACAATTTATTTTCTCCTGGAGTGTAAATCCTGCATCAGACACAGAGACAAAATAGAGTATTAACCCAAGGCTGGGTTTTTTAAATGTAGTTTTAAAATTGCAGTGGGGGAGGGGAGTGCATGCCACAGCATGCAAACGAAGGTAAAGACAATTTGTGGGGTCAGTGCTCCCCTTCCACGATGTGGGCCCTGGAGATCAAGTCTGGATCATCATGCTTGGTAGAAAGTGCCTTTAACCACCAAGTGGTCTCACCAGTCCAAGGGGTGAGATGGGTTTGTTGTTTGTTTGTTTGTTTTAAGCAGACAAAGTAGAAAGCTAGAAAATCAGAACTAACTTGAAAGCTGTGGAAATTGGCAGCCCAGAGTTTCCATGTTTGTTCCTTTATTCATAATTAAGAAAGTCAAAGACCTTGCAGCTTTAGCCATCTCTCAGGGGAGAAGCCATTGTTCTCCCAGTGAGTGACCTGCGCTCACCATTGAGCTCTCTCAGTTTCTCCTTACTTTCAGAAAAGAAAACACAACTGGAGAGATACAGTAATGACCACGGTATGGGAAGTGGGAAATGCCTAGATGTTGAGGCCACTACACTCTGGGTCCTTAACACCTGAGAATTTCAGCCTTTCTTTCAACCTCCCCCCCTCTTCCCCAGGCTTTCTAGGCAAACATTTACAGGCAGAAAAACTATACTCAATTCCCTGAACTAAAGCGTGGCTCTCTGCCGGAGGTGTCTGGACTCTACCAATACACTAGCAGGGCAAAGTCCAGGACAGGGAGTCCACAGTCTGCCCACTTCCCTCTGGGGTGGCCGAGCTCTCTGTATGCTAGACTGAGGAAGGTGAAGCGGAAGCTGAGATCATAGATTCCACGGGGCTCCAGTCCATCCGGGAATGCTGGGAATGTTACTGTTCATAAGAGAGTAATAAAGGTTTGGGTGGCCTGCACGGGGCAGGTAGCCGGGATCCCCGGGTCCCACAGCAGCTGCAGCTGCAGGGGCAGCTGCTGCCACTCTGGTGTGAGCCTCGGTGGGCACAGCCACTCTCAAGTGATCCTTGGTGAAATAACTTGTGCTATTTATTCCATGTGGACAGAGAATATATGAACCTTGGGTAGTGAGATGGGATTGGGAGGAGGTGAATGTTTTCTATTGGTCAAGTTCGGGATGTTGGTGACGCTTTGTTTGCATGGGGAAGGACTCCAGGTGCTGCATTACTTGACTGCCTGCCTGTGGTCCTCTCAATTGATGGTTGTAGTTACTTGTTCCAGAGCAGGTATTAGAGGCTGGAGGGGCAGCTCTGCTCCTGCCATCTCAGATCTCTGAGATTCCCTGGGTTTGAACACGCCCACCTTCTCAGTTCATATGCCTGTCTCATAGTGCAGCCCACGTGCCCTACATGAAAGAACTATTAAAAATTAAAGACCAACATGAATGTGCCCTGTGGACGAGGGGACACTGGCAAACATCAGCAGGTGAAGGAAGTGCAGCAAAGAAGGACCTACTTTCCATAAACAGCCATCTGTGAACTAAAAGGCCCGAGGAACAATGTGGTTCTGAATAAATCGGCAGTAGAGAGATGAGGGAGTCAGCCCTGTGTTAGACCGGCAGCCCATCCCTCCTGGGATAGCCTAACATTTGCAGGGGCTCTGCAAGGTGCTCAGAAGGTACTGCTGGCTCACTCACTGTGGTCAGGGCTTTCCAGAGATGCAGTCTAACTGATGTGTGTTGATGCCCATGCAGAAATAGCATCCTCTATAACCTGCTTCGCGTTTCTCCACTGTGTCCAGCACCAATGATTTCCACGTGCCCCTTTCTCTGTGTACCTCACTCAGCTCTAATGTGACTTTCTTGCAGCAACAAATTGGTGTGGTAACTGCAGCGTCCCCATTAAGCCTGTAACAGGGCTTAGGCCATAGTTTGTCCCAAACCAATATTTATTGAGTGGATGAATGAACAAATGAGTACTCTATTCATCTAATATCTGATTTTGTGAGATTTTGCTAAACCTTCAAGATTAAATTATAGAGATAATTTTAAGAGGATAGTTGTTCGTCTCTTTCCTTTTTGGAGAATCCATCCATCTGGACTGAAGGGCATGAAGGAAATATTAATAATTAAAGGCAGAAGCAAATATATATTGGGAAACATTAGCAAACGTATTCTGAAGACATTGAAACAAAAAAAAAAAAATGAGAAGTCTGCCTGCTTTCCTTCCTTCCTTCCTTCTTTTCATGAAAAAAAAAAAAAATGGGACAGGATCTACTGCATCCTGGGCTGAGTTTGAACTCCCTATGTAACTGAGTATAAACTCAAACCTCTGGTCCCCGGTCCCCACCTACCATCTGGGACTACAGGTATTCAGCACCATGTCCAGCTGATGTGCAGGTGTTGAGCCCAGGGCTTCTTGCATCCTAGGCATGCACTCTATCAACTGAGCCCAGCCCGGAACGTAAGGCCTTCTGGTTCTAAAGTCCATCATATTTATTGACCTCAATGTACCTCCCATCTTTTTAAGAAAGGAACACAATTGATAAGGGTGGTTTCCATCACCTCCTCTATCTCCGAGACCCTGTTCCTCCAGCTCCAGCCTGGGTTCCTCCTCCCTCCTCCCCTGCATCTGTCTTCACTGTGATCACCCCTGCCACTCCAATGGCACACGTGTTCCCATCGACTGCTTTTGTTGTACTTCAGCAGTGCCCCTCCTTGAAACCCTATCCCATCTTGGGGTGGTAGTGGTTAGCCTCCAACTCCGGGGTCTACAATCAATTAGTCTCTTCTGCTGAGTCCACATCCTCTGAGCCATCTCTGTTTACCACCTCGGAGCTCAGACCTGCCAGCACATCCTTTCTCCTCCTTGGCTTGAGGTGGAAATGACGTCTATGCTGGTTAATTTCAGCTATCATCACCTGAGAAGGGAGGCTCAATGGAGGGATTGCCTGGATTGACAAACAAGTAAGCAAGTAGGCCCTTAGGTATTTATTTCTCTCTGCCCTGTCATGAAATGGGATGTGATTACTTGCTTGAGTTAGTGCTCTGGCTTTCCTGATGATGCTCATGTCAGAGCATCTGTCATGACAGAAACAAAGCTAGGACATAGAAGTTGGTCATAATAGAAAGGCTGTTGCTTTCTTAATGTAGGATTGTTTGACCTGGTGTTTTAAAGTAACAAGTATGAAGTTTTTTGTGGAGACGCTAACAAAGGTGCATGCCTGACTGAAATAAATGTGTGATAAATCCGGTGTAAGTACTGGCAGCTCCAAAGGACTGACATTTATCTCCTTATTTCAATAGTTGGAATGCCTGCTTTTAGTCTCTAAAAATTCTCTTTGTACATTATGCTGGGTTCATAATAAATGTTTACTTTTAAAAAGGAAATCTATACATTGATTTTTTTATCAGTCATCTACCATGCCATCAAAATTAGAGTTTTTGGGTTTAGAAACAACATATAGCGTCTCCAGACAACAACTAAGACGCATTTAACTTTCTGGGTAGTGTTTATGCAAATAGGCAAGGGTGGGTTTTCTGGTCTGTAGAAGTTCTGGGTTCTGATTAAACACTCTCTGCACTGTACGTGTATTCAGTGTGTGAAGTCCTTAAAGACTCTGAAGTTAATACTTTTGTTCAACTGTGGTTTGAATAGAGCCACCACAGTGTTAAACACAAGGACAGCCAGCACCGTTCATGTGTTTCTGACTATTTCAGGGTGTTGTTGTTTTTAAATTTTTTTCGTTTTTCTTTTTTCTAAAGATTTATTTAATGTATATGAATACACTGTAGCTGTCTTCAGACACACCAGAAGAGGACATTGTAACCCACTACAGATGGTCATGAGCCACCATGTGGTTGCTGGGAATTGAACTCAGAATCTCTGGAAGAGCAGTGAGAGCTCTTAACCACTGAGCCAGCTCTCCAGCCCTAAATTTTTTCTTCAGACTGCTGTAACCTACGTTCTTGAAACTGAATTGCTTTGAATAGATTGAAGTGTTGTTAATAATGATTCAAAAAAAGTGCCGAGGAATTGGCGGTTGAGATTTAGATTACTATTCAACATAGCAATATAGGATTCAGTGTAGTGAGTTATACTCCCATGAATTTAATGACTTATCAATCACTACTGGAATGAATACTGAAATAATCTTATACGTAATTGTCATGAAGTTTCTTGTAGTTTGCGTATATTTTACAGTGTGTATTTAAGGTCCGAGAGCTGATGCTTTCATCCAGCTTACTTTGATATGCAGTGAGGGGATCAAGGCACACACCTAGCTCCTTTCATTTTTTTCTGTTATACTACCGTAATCTCTGTTATATAAACTTTTTTAATTACTTCGACCCACAGACAACATGGCATTGACTGTTGCTAAAACAAAAACAAGCCGTGATATTGCTCATTCCTGAGTAGCACCCATCGTCCTCCCAATGGAGAGTAATTGGAAGTTGATCCTACAATCGTGTCTCCAAACTACCAAAATCCCTCTCAAAACAAGACATTTCAATGTCGGGCTGTGATGGCACACTGTGGTGGTGCACACCTCTAATTCCAGCTGCCACAGATGGATCTCTCCATTCCAGGCTAGTCTGGGCCCACAGAATGAGCTCCAGGACTACCAGGGATACACCGAAAAACAGTGTGTGTGTGTGTGTGTGTGTGTGTGTGTGTGTGTGTGTGTGTGTGTGT
>JADRCH010000005.1:29502512-29553282 GCA_019843965.1 Rhynchomys soricoides | reverse complement strand
ACAGTTGATGCTATTCTCTTAACCTCATTTGTTGGAGCTACAGTTGACGCTATTCTCTCACAGTCAGTTAGGTGCTAGTACCCCTCCCAGGTAGACAGGCTTCATTAAAAAGTCAGAAATCACACTATCTCCAAACAGGAGCTCTGACCAGGACATTGATTTATTCATTGGAACATGTTAATAACTTACTGATCTACACACTGGCAGCATCACAAGCTCAATTATACTTCCAATACTTTCTCAGTCGCCACCAGAGCTGGAGAGCCAACCACAAGCTAGAACACAGTGTAATGATGTAGTAACTATCCTGTTACACTTTGCTTTCGCTGAAGATGGTCTGGTTATCTGCCTGGAAATTTGACTGTACAGTCAAGGTGGCCATGTGTCTTGAATCATAAAATGTTGTCCTCTGTCCAAAGCTACAAGATTATTTCACAATACATCAGCCCACCATGGAGTGCCTGGAAAGCTTATCCATTGAAAGAGAGACATGTTCTAAGCGTGGCACCCCAAACACAGCTGTCAAACTCCTGGTTCAGCCAAGTAGTGAGACTCCAGTTCCTATAGCTGCCGAGCAGTTCTGTGGTCAGGCAGTGGGAACCCATCCATCAGGGTATCTGCACAGGAGACCTCCAAAGGGCATCGTTCCAAAACGGCTAAGCTTACGATCTCCGCAGCACTCTCAGGCAATGGCCTTGTGTGAGAAAGTCGAAAGAGAGAAGAGCTGAGCCTGGAAAGGGAACAAGAATGGATAGAAAGGAAACAAGCACGCAGACATTTCAAATTTCCAAATAGGCCTGGATTCTGGAAGAGGAGAAGAGATGTGGAAGGTTTGTACAGGGGAAGACTGTGGCAACACAGTACCTCCAGAGAGCTGGACCTGTGCCCTTTGTCCCAGCAAAGATCCTCATTGCTCCCCACGCTGCCCCTGCCTGGTTCTCCCCACCATGCCCCCAACTCTTCCTTTTCTGTCCATCATTGTGTCTCAACCTAAACTTCACTTGTTCTGATAAATCCCCAGTTCCTTCTCTGTGTACAGCCCTCTTCACCACACTACCTGTACTTATAATTTCTTCTTTGCCTTTGCCATTAAGGCCAAAACTCCACCAGCACACGGCCCCTCCTGTACCTGGAGCTGTTAGGAGAGGTCCGGAAACGAAGCAGAGAAATAGGTACTTTGACACTGGGTGGGATACGTGTTTGAGAGTTTCTCAAATGGACTAAATGAGAGCCATTGCCGGAAGATGCTGTTTCAGAAGCAGGGGATACGGTCTGTGGGCTTTGAGGACTTTTGCCCTCATTTGGGGACTTAATGTCAAGAGAAGCCAGGGTGGCTTCTCCTCAGAGGCTGCTGTGGGATACCTCACAGTGAAGACAGAGTTCTCACTCTCCAGAGCACCACATCAAAGCTCGCTGGATAAAATGGTAATGCTGTATTCTTTCTCACAGTTCAATGGATTGGATATTCAATTAAGACTTGACTGAAGTTCTCAAGGCATAGACTGGGGTGAGTGACTCAGTTCCCTTCACCTGGAGAATAGCCTGGGCTACAAGGTCTGAGATAGCTTCAGTCACATCCTTCCCTATGTGCTCTCTCTTCTCACACTCATTCTTCTCATAATTGTCTAGCCTATGCTTCCTTACAGTATGAGGTCTAACTGAAAAGAGAAAGAAGGAAAGTCAAGCTGTCTAACCTCCTTAGGGCTAGACCTAGACTTGGCTACGTATCATTTTTTCTGATTCTATTTTTTAAACCATGCAACAGTGACATCCCAGGTTCAAGAAGGAAAGAAAGGAGACCCCTCTCTCTTTTTGGATGGAATTCCATGTGCACACAGGAAGAGAAGGGAGTGGTGGTTACCATATTTAGAAATTCCATTACATCCCAAATAATGTGAACACATTAGTCTACATTGTCATGTGATCTAAAACAGTTGTTCTCAACCTTCCTAATGCTGTGACCCTTTAAGACAGTTCCTCATGTTGTGTGACCCCCAGCCATAAAATTATTTTCATTGCTACTTTATACTAAAATTTTGCTACACTTATGAACTGTAGTGTAAATATCTGATATGCAGGACATTTGATATGTGACCCCATTGAAAGGGTCCTTTGACCCCCTCCAAAGGGATCTTGACTCACAGGTTGAGAACCGTTGTTCTAAGTCCACATGTCCCTTCCCTCACCTTTAAGTTAACAGACAAGACCTGACTTTGTTTTTCTATTTTCATTAACAAATTCTTGCTGTAGTGTGGATCTTACATACTCCCCTAAGACCCACATATAAAAGATTCATCCCCAAACAATGATGTCATTAAGAGGTGGTAAACTTTTCTGGGGTAAGTCATGGAGGACATGTCCCTAGAGAAGGCTGTGGGACCTTGTTCTTTCTCATCTCTATCACGGTTGTCCCCACTGTGAGCAGCTTACCTCCAAGTAACTTCATGACCTGTGTTTTCTGTCAACATAGAAGAGGTTGGATAGATGTCTGCTGTGGTGTGTCACCTGGCATCTTCAGAGTTCTTTAAGATCAACGGTTTAAGGGTCTAGAGAGATGGTTCAAGGGTTAAGAGCACTGACTGCTCTTCCAGAGGTCCTGAGTTCAATTCCCAGCAACCACATGGTGGCTCACAACCATCTATCATGTGATCTGATGCTCTCTTCTGGTATGCAGACAGAGCACAAATAAACAAACAAACAAACAAACAAATCCATTGCTTAATAAAATACAAAAAGGGATACAGATAGATCATTACAAATTAGGGCTCAGGGTTCTCTATTATCTTACTTTTATTTTTCAAAATGGCTATCTAAAGGTGTTGGATCTTCCACCAAGAATGAGGGAGTGACAGGTGGATGTTGGATATTTTATTTTTTTCTGAATTGTCTCCAATGTTCTTCCTGCCCCAGTTTAGGACATTATGCCTTAGTTTTTGACAAATGTCAGGATAGATACAAAAATCTGGATACATAATCCTGATTTTTTTTAGAAACAATGCACAAAAGTGACTTTATTCTACTAATTCCATTTTGAATAATTGCATGAGTCACTTTCTACACTTTAAAATCCTATGGTTGCTGGACAATGCCTGTAAACCCAACACTTGGTAACATAAGGTAGGAGAATCAGAAATTCAAGGCAAATCTCAACTACATAACAAGTTCTAAAAATGTTGGAAAAAAGATGACTGTGACATTATATATAGACAACTAAACTTTAGGAACACAGAGTATAAACTAAGGTGCTAAGAGGCAAATGAAGTTAATCAAAGCCTCTCAGAGATGTTGTCCCTACCAGAAGCTTTTCCTGGGTTCTGGACGGAAGTCCATGCTAATAGAGCCTCTGGACTGATCTATGTCTCAGCATCCCATACTGAGGACCCAAAGTTCTGTCTCTGCTTCTAATCTAAGCTGCAGAGCTGAGATCACACAGTACAAAGAATCTGACACCACCTCACACATCAAAGCATTTCCTGGGGAAAAATACAAGTACTGTCCTTTGGGCTTTCCCACTGCCAAAGGCTTCAGGGCCATGTCTTTCATTTTTCCCCGATGGTTCATATCCTTGAAGTGGACCAATGGCAATATTATTTTTTGCCTGTGACTCAGTGCTGATTCATTTCTTTGCTATTCTGTACTATTTTCCTTGCTATTTATTCTCCTTGTCTGAAGCTTATCTCCCTCCTCCTATAATTTCCTGGGGTTTAGGTTCTCTCTACCGGGGGACTTAGATACAAAATGGCACAACTATCCCATAATGCTTGAAATATCGATTGTGAAAATGACTCTTCAGGCTCTATGACAATATGACTCACTCTGACAAGTCATGCACTCATGAACCAGACTCTGGTGTCTTCCTTTCTTCATTCCTTTGGCCTTAGACACTGTCAACAGGAGCCATTAGGGCATTGTGTCAGGCAATGACATGACCAAGCGTCTCCATGAGATACTTCTGAGAATGAAAGGAAATACGATGAATAATAAGAAGACATAGTGGAGCTGTACCAGATGTAAACTGGAATCTGCTTGGGCAAAGCAGGATTCAAAGCTGTCCAATTATTTGTAGATTCGGAGGCAGCCTGTCATCTGGCATGGTCAGAACTCCAATAAAAGCTAGTCAGGCTGTGGGGCTCTGAGAAATATTTTCATATTTATATACATTGGGGCTATTAAAACAATGAAAACTAGAATGTAGAATAAAAATCCTAGATGTTATAGAGTGTAGGACTTGTAGCTCCAGTCCATACCATGATGACTATTCTCCTTCTAAGAGCCAAGCACTTATGTCCCAGAGTGGAAGCTG
This sequence comes from Rhynchomys soricoides, assembly GCA_019843965.1. Classification (NCBI taxonomy): domain Eukaryota; kingdom Metazoa; phylum Chordata; class Mammalia; order Rodentia; family Muridae; genus Rhynchomys; species Rhynchomys soricoides. The sequence continues at coordinate 29,548,979 of JADRCH010000005.1, read as the reverse complement.
TCCCCTTTCTCTTCCTGATAGATGTGACCATGTTCAGAAGATCAAAATGCCCACAGAGTGCAGAATTTTCTCTCTGTCTCAGAACAACTGCCCTACTCCCATATAAACTAGCTTTTTGAGCTCCCCTTTAATTTTATACTACTTCAGCATATCTACAGAATCTTCTCTTCCATTTAACCTGGTTGTGTCCCACAGACCTGCCGAGTCCTTCTAGGGCCTCTCAGGTTTGCTATTGTGTTTCTAGACTTGAGAGTTTACATTTCAGGCTCACACAATTTCTGTTTCATTATTGATATTCACTATTTAGTGAGAGGTCCTTTCTATTTATTTATTATATGTGGCTGTGTCTTCAGCCACACCAGAAGAGGGCATTAGATCCCATTAAAAATGGTTGTGAGCCACCATGTGGTTGCTGGGAATGGAACTCAGGATCTCTGGAAGACTAGCTCTTAGCTGCTGAGCAATCTCTCCAGCTCCTAGTGAGAGATTCTTCTCACACATTTATAGTTGCTTAGACCTTATTTAGTTCTTTAGAAATATAGTTTACTTAAAGCCTTCACAAAATAAAGCTAAAGTTTAGGCTTCTTGGGAACAGCTTTGATAGGCTGCTTTTGGTTGACATTTGGGAGTTTTGAACAGCATAGGGAATGATTGGAAACCAGATTCTCACCTCCTCAGGATTATTGCTATCTTGCTTTATCCAGTGACTTGCCTGGGATGGTTATATTTAATCCGTGAACTCTGTCACTGAAGTCTCTACTCAATTATTTTTATGATCAGCAAATGATAGGGTATTTTGGTTGGTATCTATTCGGATAGATACCATCTGGTATCTGGATAGCTGTATCAGCCCCACACCAACACCCTGAGTTTCTCAGGAAAGTCTGAAAGTGGTAGCCATCACTCATGTCAACCTGATTGTGAGGATATTTGATCCAATGTTGCTCAAGTTCTCAGTGGTTCAGAAGAAGGTGGAAATGTGAATCATCCATAGAAAATTCTTCAAGGTTTCAACATGAACCCGAGAAAAAGAACCTGCTAACTGAGCAAAATCTGCAGGCTGGACCTATATTAGGCTGTGGGTGATAAGAAAGTGGGACAGTGTGGGAAGCATTTTATAAGGTTGAAATATGTGAGCGTAAAACCCCTCCATGGCCAGGCATGGACATTTGTGCTTTACTTGTTTTTCAGTAGAAGATGAATGAATCCTTTTGAGTTGGAGATGGAGTGATAACATATTCCCTAGAAAGAGGCTAGCCTGGCAGAGTGAAGAACAGGTAGAAGGGGACTGGGGTAAGTAATGGAGATCCAGGGGAACTTAGGAGCCTACAGCTATCTTTTATATATGAGATAAAGACGGCCTGAGTAGGATTAAGATATTATTTAACTTTATTTTGCTTCATTTTTATTTTTATAAATTTGAGTGTTTCCCCAGTGACTTTGCACACCACATGCATGCAATGCCCACTGAGTCCAGAAGAAGGCGTCAGATCTCTTGGGACTGGAGGTCAGACATGAGTCATCCTGTGGACTCTAGGAGTAGAACCTGGGGCCTCTGAAAGAGCTGCCAGTGATCTAACCACTGGGTCATCTCTCGAGTCCCTGGGATAGACTTTTAAAACGGGCATTAAGTGAAACACAGTTGTATTGGCAAAACAAAAAAAAAACCAGGTAAACAAAGGCAACAAGAAACATTGTAGAGAAGCAACAAGAAACATTATAGAGAGACAAAAACCATTCAAAGGGTCCAAGTCATCCTGAAAGTTTAAAATAAGAACTGGATGAAGAAAAATTAAGTTCGACATGGAGTACAGCCCTACTTTGCTGCTGTGCCTGGGCCCAGCCACTTGTATGGGAAAACCTGTGCTCTGCCTACACCGATGCACCAAAATAGCAAGGCACCAACCAAGCTAATAAGGACTGATGAATCATGGGGCTGATAAAAGAAACAAGATGAATCATGGGGCTGATAAAAGAAACAAGTTTGTTACAATGAATCTACTAGGGCAACCTCGTTTTAGATTATGCACAGCCCCATTTTTTCCAGTATCTTAATTGAATTCTTTAAGTTCAGAAAGGCCAAACAGGCCAGGGGAGGACGGAGATCCCTCCTTGAAATATGGCCTCCATGCTTTCCTTCTGTCTCCCAGGTCTTCATACCCACAGCTTTCAGCACTGAGTCTTCACTTCAGACCTCTCTATCCAGAGCATCATCCCAACCTTTGTTCATGTCCTGTTCTTCATCGTCTTCCCAAATCAACTTGTGCCAGGTCTCTTTCTTGTTCTTGGACATTCTGGCTCTAGATCATGAGATGAGCCACTGGATAAAGACACTGCTGATGCCCTGACCCATATTCTTTCTCTCCACTTCAAGTTCACCTGGACTGCAGGGAACAGTCCTGCATTATGTTTATATCAATTACCTCATTTTCTTGTCATCTTCCTGGGGCCTTCTCCCATGGCATAGGAACTCTGTTTTTTGTTTGTTTGTTTGGGTTTTTTTTTTTTTTGAGGGGGGGAATAAACAGATTAAATGCCCCATAGGAGAAACCCTTAACCATTTAACCATTTAATAAGGAATGTCTGCCAGGGGACAAGTATTCAAACAAAGAGTTCTGGCATTCATGTCTCACCTTTCCTTGTATAACAAGGTCCAAGATTTAGAAGGCCCCAAGACCTTAGCACAACTGACTCCATGATGGAAATACCATTCAGGCTGTAAAACTCAGCACATGAACAACATCACCTACTAAAACTAAAACAAAAGCTTAATCCATCCAAGTCCGTAGTTCTGGGAAAGTCTTTAAATGGACTAGCCTTGCTTGTGGCTTCTGTAGTTCTGCTTCTGGCTGTTCTTGTTAGCTGAAGTATGTCAACCAGAACATGGCTTTTGTGCTTAAAAGCTCACCCTGAGAAAGTCTTGGGACTACACTGCCAGCCAGCTAATAAAGACTTTCTATTGGCATAAACCCATGTCCAAACAGTTTTCTGTGATGAATAACTAACAGCATTGGGTGGAGCTTGGCCTTTGGGCCTTCCATCTTCAATGGGAGGCTAGCCCAAGGACCAAGAGCAAGAATTCCTTCCTTTACACCACGTGGTCTGACTTCTTCTCCCTCCTCTCTGCTTCCAGAAATCACTCTCTATTCCAAATAAAATTCCCACCTCAGAGTACTTTTCTGGAGATGGCTTTTGAGTGTCTCAAAAAGACATTGGCCATTTTATCTACCAGTGGGTAACTGTGCTCATAGGTTTTTAGATTACCCTTGAATATTGACAGATGCCCTAGTGCTTACCTTGGGATATCTTTCGATATAAAAGAGTCCGAGTGCCAGTGATGATTTGAAAGATCAAAAAATTAGTGATAGACCAAAAAACTGAGATACTTTGAGACACACATCACCTGTAGGTAACCCTAAAACACACGACTTGCATCTGCACCCATTGTTTGCATTCTATGAAGATGAGAATATGTTCTGCCAAACGTACATTTCCAACCACAATGGAACAAATTTAAATTAAGGTTCCATGTCTAGACAGGTTTTTTTTATTCATTAGGGGAAAATATAGCCTGCCCTTTTCCTCAATGGGATTCGATTTGAGCTACAGATGATGAACATGACAAAGGCTGAGAAGAGCCAAGGTTGGCTGTACTAGGTACAGCTATTGATTGATGGCCTACCGGGAACCAAAATAGTTGCGACTTATTCAGAGTGTGTTCGTGAACTTTATCATTGAATTTAAATGGAATATATATATATATATATATATATATATATATATATATATCCCAGACCGAGTGACGAGAGGCTTTGTCCTGTTCGCCAGTCTTTCCCATGAGGATGTTTCAACTGGATGGGTGGTTTGTGTTTTCATCACATTAGTTAACAGGTCAACATGCAAATTTTCGTGAAGACCCTGATGGGCAAGACCATCACCCTAGAGGTGGAACCCAGTGACACCATTGAGAATGTGAAGGCCAAGATCCAGGATAGAGAGGGCATCCCCCCTGACCAGCAGAGGCTCATCTTTGCCAGCAAACAGCTGTAAGATGGTGACACCCTCTCTGATTACAATATCTAGAAAGAGTCAACCCTGCACCTGGTCCTCTCTCTGAGGGGTGGTTAATAATTATTCAGTCTGCATTCCCAGTGGGCAGTGATGGCATTACTCTGCACTCTAGTCATTTGCCCCAATTTAAGTTAATCACAAGTTTCAATAATAACTGAACCTCTGTTTAAAATGTTAATAAAAGTTTTGTTGCATAGTAAGGAAAAAAACAAAACCCAGACCATCTTAGGGGGTTTTGTTGTTTCTATACAAAAAAATGTTGAATTTAATGTGCAGATAAACCATATTCATACTCAGTATGCACTATACTCAGGGTAGAAGGAATTGCTCTGAAAGTCAAAATATTAAAATGTACATCATTTCTCTCTGCGTGTATTTCTTCTCCTGTATTTTACCATCAGCTTTTTGTCTTCTGAATTTTTTAAACAAATAATCTATCACTCTACCTTGTTATATTACTTTGCATCTTAAGCATCTGTCCTGTATAAAGGATACAATGCCAGACCTAGGGAACACAGAGAGCTGACTTCTATAAAGTTCTAGGAGAGTGGACTAATAAAAAGGATTATATCTTTGAATTAAATTCAGCCAACTTCGAGTTCTATTAATGAGTCAGAGACACAAGCATTCAGGAAGTACAGGCAAAAGTAGGGGAGATCTGAGACATTTTTAGGCTCCTGGTCCTACTCTGATACTGGACATGTACTTTGTCTTAGCATGGATGAACTTTTCCTAGAAAAATCAAAGGCAGTCAATATGTCAGGCAGTATGGAAGTTATGTTATGTTACTGGTTTACCCCTAAAAGAGTGATGTATCTCACCAAACATTCTCCAACCAAACGTGTTTCCAAAAGTCACAGGTCTGCTGTCTGCAAAGGAAACTAAAGACCTCTTCTTAAGAGCAACCTACAAAAGGCCTTCTGCTTGGAGAATGTCATTACTTATCTCCTGGAGGTCCAGTTACTATACCAACAATGAAATTCAATTAAATCAACTGTCTTCTCTTCTTTCCCTTGTGAGCATCCTCGTAATGAAGAGAGAACAAAAGCCATAGGCCAACCACTTCAGTTCCTTCCTCCTAGGTAGATGAGACATACACCTAAACACCTTTAAGACCAGGCAGAAACTGGGGTTAGATGGTAGCTGCTGTAGAACTCAGGGGATAGCTGAACATAGAAAACTCTACTCTTGCAAATGCTTCTTCTGTACTTTTTAAAATTACTGCATCTTCTATCTATGACCAGCATATATATAGGGAAATCCTGGAGCTCAGTCCTGTTTACTATGTGTAGATATGAACCAACCAGATGAAGTATAACAGGCCAACACATTTGAGGATGGAAGACCAGAGAAGTGAGAAACCATAGGCAAGAGTCCTTACACACATCTTTAAAGGCTAACTTTTCCTCTCACCTTATGTTCCCTCTCTCTTCGCCTCTTTTTCTTTTTCCTCTAATCCAGCAGCTTCAGACTCAAAACATGGCACTGCCCACAGTGTACGCTTGTGAGTTTCATCGTGAAAATGCGCATGGCTCTTGACGACCAGGCAGCAATCATTTCTTCCTCCCTGCTCACTTCTATCTGAACACTGCATTTCTTCTTTCCATCTCTATCCCTTCCGGTGCCCATGAAGCTTCTCATATTGCAACATGTAGTGTTCTTTTTGTTTTTTTACCTAACCAGGCTTACTAAGCCTGGTTGGGTAGGGGTAATCCGAAATTCAGTTTGGGGCATTGCAATTTTGAGAAGCCTATCAGAAATCCAAGAGTTGGTGTCATATAAGCAACTAGCTACATGAGTCTGGAGGAGGTGGGTTTGACCTCGTAGGAAAGGAGTCCGAGCAGGTATTGAATTGCGTAGCGGTGACATTTAAACAGACAGGATTGGAAGAGGAGATTAAGTTTGTTAGTGTAGATCAGGAAAACATCCAGAAACTGAGCTATGGACACTCCAACATTAAGAGGCAAAGGAAACCAACCCAGCAGAGAAACATGAAAAGGATCAAAAAATTAAGATAGGAGGAAATCCTAGAATTATGATGTTCCGGAAGCCTGTGTTGCCTTATTTAACCTGGGTTTGGGTTTTGTTTACTGAAAATCTCACACTAATCTGAAAATTCTTTACCCTTCAAGGACTAAAGAAGCCCAGCTGAGGATGATGAATATGTCCTTGGGGAAGACATGAGCAGTCCGGGGCCCTCCTGCCCAGCTGAGGATGGTCAAGGTGTACCGGGGAAGGCACGTGTGGTCCAAGTCTCTTCTGTGTCACAGGAGTATGAGATGATTTGAGCATCTTTGTCTTCTTTTTGCCTGAGTTTTCCTCGGATATGAAATAAATGCGGTTTTGTGGCTTTTCTCTCTATAGTGAATATTTGGAGTTTTTAAATAACCATTTTAAAGTAAATGTTATGAAAAATATTTCAGGGCCAAAGGTTACCACTGGAAGACTGAGGTGATCACTTAGGAACTATGAAGTATTTCAGAGTAAAATTGGAAAATGTCATTCCCAGTATTCTCTTTTATCAAATAAAGACATACCTCAATTTATTAACCTTCTCATTTTCCTTACTTGTGACATGCTTATAATGCCACCCACAGGCAGATGGCAGTAAGAAAAAAAAATTAAACATTTCCAAATACCAGAAAAATAAGTCAATTCCGTCCTCCACAGCAAGGCCTTAGAAATCGAGGAAGAAAATGATCATTTTTTAGCATCAAGTGATTTCTAAATATAGAGATAATGAAAATCCTGGATTGTTTTAATGGGAGAAGACAGTGAGCCATGAAATTGAAAACAATGTTCTCAGGAAGTGAATGCTAAAAGCACCAGAGCCTCCATTCTCCGTTAAACTCAATCAAGGCTGTGCCTAAGGGGCAAGATCAGATGTTAGACAAAGAAACAGCACTTGCCACTTTTATTAGTCTGCTGGTTCCTCAGGCTCAGAGTCTGTGTTCCACATGCACAGATGTGTTCTGAGTGACTGAACAATGCCCAGGCCTTCTCTGTGTGGTCACTGTTCTTCCAGAGAGGCCGGTGACACAGGCTCCAAGTTACTTTTGGGAGATGTCTCTCTGTTTAAAAGTCAACCTGGTAAACTAAATTATAACCTACTTGAAGAATGTTTGGTAACAATGGGCTCAAGAGATTTTTTTTGTTTTTTTCCTAGACCAGAGGCTCTCTGGCTTGTGAATAAGCAAGGACTCTTCTGCTCTGGGAAAAATAATGGCAGAAAAGCTTAGGCCTTGTTGTCGCTGTTATATCCTGTGCCCCAAGATGCCGGAGCCATGCAGAAGGCCTGCGTTCAGGTGTTAGCGCTGCTGCGAGAACAGGCCACAAATAGTGCAGGTTAAATCTCACTCATTGCCTTCTCATAGCTCTGGATGTTGGAGGCTCAAGGTCAAGGTGCAGGCAAGGGCAGGGTCTACCAAGAGCAATTCTCAATATTCAGATGACCACCTTTTCACTGGGTCCTCAAAATGCCATCCTTCTCTGTGTACATGCTTGATGTCTTGTTATGATCCCAACCTTCCCTTTTGATGAAGATCCCAGAGAACAGATTAGAGTCTACCCCAGAGATCTAGTTTAACTTAATAGTCTCTTTAAAGTCTACCAACCCCTCCCCCCAAAACAAAACAACAACTACAACAAAACCAAAAAAACCAAAAAAACAAAAACACATTCTGAGCTACTGAGTATTAGAGCTTTAATTTAATTTTAGGAGATTCATAATTTAGATCTCAACAAGGATTGGCTTAGAGACTTAAGAAATGGGATTACATCTGTCTTCTTGAAATATTAGGTGGCTTATGGTCAGAGGCAAAGGAGAACTGCCCAGACAGTCAAGCTCAGAGTTTAGGAGCATGCTGCCAGGTGCACTGGCACCTGGTATCAGTCCCAGAGCTGGTATTTTTGTGAAGACAAGACAAACCAACCCTCAGCCAGCCCTCTGCTCTTTCTGGGTTTTCTGGGTGCCTAGCTGCTTTGAGGATAAAGGCCTGACGCCTCCCAAGTTGGGATGCATGTCTCCCCATCCATGATCCTCAAGCTGCAGCCAGGACCTATAGATGGATTTATCGGGGGCTAAGCTGGGGAACCTAGGTGGTCCTCTCTCTTATGATGATCAGTACAGGCTAGATAGTGATGTGTACAGTTTCAGAACATGGGTCAGCAATTTCTATCAGAATAATGGACGATAATGTACCGCATCTTCAGACTTTCCTTGCAGATGTCACACAAGGGGTTGACATGATTGCCAGACCAAAAAGAACAGGCTGGAGTCTCAGAAAGCATAGCATAAGCACTAAGAAAGCTGCCTTGTGTATCTGACTGTCACATACTCCTTTCCCTGAAGGTTTTGCTGCCTTGATTTTCCCTGTCCTGGGGAGGCATCGGTACTGTTCTCAGCCACTGCCAGAAAACAGGCAGATTGTTCCAGTGTTGTCTTTTATAGTGTATCTTTACTTCAGGAAGGCATCTCATTTGTGCACAGTGGTACTGTGTGTGAGGCAAGGAATGTTACCGGTTGTACCAAAGGAACCCAACTGCCTGAGGCTGGGCATGCTAGAAGGTCCTGGTCAGCAGGTGGCCTTCAGGGGTGTCCTCCAAAGATTTAGCTGTTTTCCATTTTGTGGTTTAGCGTTCAAGGGTCTCAGAGACATGTCCATCAGGAAAGACATTGGAAAGAAAACGAGGATCTGCAGGGAGCAGGCTTGTGGGCCTGACCCAAAGTAACATTCATCAGTTCAGTCACATTTCATCGATTAGAACTGCTAGGGACACATCTGGCAGAGATGGGGGTTGGGAATGTAGTCAGTGAGAAAGGGGAATGATTTCCACAATGGCTTGTTGGCTATGGGGATCTACTTGGAAATACCTGATGTTTCTTAATTGTCTCCCAAGAGGAACATGGCCATTTTATCTACATTAAACAAGCATTGCAAAACAACAAACACTAAGAATCCTCAATTATTAGTGTAAACTGTTGGAAATAATCTGACATCATTTCAGAACAAAATCTTTAGGGGGTGGGTCTTGTAAATTGCTAACAACTTCCTGCTGATGGGAGTTGAGAGTTTTCGAAAGACCTGAGCTAAACTTTGTTTAGTTATACTCCTAGGATTGCCTTTTAACACCTAAAGGAAACATTGTATTCTTGATGGAGTAAGAATGAGTAGTTTCTGTATCCAATCCAATGGCTGAAAACAAACCAAATGGAAAACCTCTACTGTGTATTGTTGTACTTGGCAAGTCTGAAAAACAAAACAAAACAAAACAAAAAACCAAGTATCTCTGGAAGCTGCTAAAGATCCTCCAACTGCATTCCAGCATCTTCACGTGATTGCAATGTGCCAGGGCCCTCTGGCTCTGGCTGAGTGGCAAACTAACATCCTAGCTTTGTTGTCTCAGGCTGCAGGGGAATTACCAAGCTTCCTAACTCAACCTACGTGGATGATTTGCAGAAAAGAGCCTTTCTCCAGGATAGATGCTTGAACACAAAGTGATGTTTTGGGCAGGAAGGTTGTCTGTGTTCCTCCGAGAGTTTCTGGGGAAGAATACCACTGGGGAAGTGCTAAAACAAACGATCCACGGGCTTCTAGAAGTCCTTTTGGGGAGGACTTCGGCTATTGTGCAGAATATTTCATAAGCCTCTCCCCTTGCCAAAATGGGAGTTGTCCAGGATCACAGCAACACCACACCTACCTCAACCAGTGTTCTAAGGGGATGACCCTTGAATTACACAGAATTAGCCTCAAACTCTGACTTCTTCACCTCCTAACTGTGCAACTCTGAGTTTCTCAAACTCCATAGACTTCCGTGTTTTGCATGTATAGAGCTTAAAATGTATCAGTATTAAACTGGCAACAATGGTACCTCTCCCCACTCAAGGTTTTTTTTAATTGATTGAAATTGTGTGAAATAGCCTGGTACCTACATGACAGGGTGGGAGCTGTAGTTTACTAAAATACGTTTGTCCAAATCTCAGAATTATTGTTTCAAGAGAGGAATCATTCTAGGGTATGCCTAGCGTACAGTAAGACCTGGAGGAAATGGAGTAGAAACAGCCGGGACTTTGGTTTCTAGTTACATATACCCAGGAGATCTGCCATGCACAGGTAGAGACAGAAATCTAAAGCAAGGTTTAAGACCTAAGTGTTAGGCTAGGCTTTTGACTGCCTTGCTAGTAGTGAAACAGTTCTTTAGAGTTCATCAAAAAGTGTGTTCCCTGAGCTCAAACGCCTAGAGAGTTTATAACAGAGCTGTTCCTCTAGACATCCCAGCCTCTGCAGGTGATTAGAACCATGTGGCAGGCTTATGAGTGGGCTGGTAAGCCCACTGCCTCCACCCCAGACTCTCTAAGCCATGGAGGATGGAACCTTGACCTTACTGTTCATCAAGCGCCCCAATGTCATTCTTACATGCACCCCACTCTTCTCAAATTAAGACTCAAAACAACAGTTTTCACAGACCTAGTACAATTAGTGAATAGAAAAATTTTAAACTTTTATCAGTTTCTTATTGCTGCAAAAATTATAAACTTAATGTCCAAAACAATACAAGTTTAGTAGTAGTAGTAGTAGTAGTAGTAGTAGTAGTAGTAGTAGTAGTATTTTTAGTTCTATATGTGTCAGAATCCAAACCAATAGTTTTGAGGACAAAATCAAAGCCAGGTGGAGGCTCTAGGGAAGAAGGTTTACTGGCTTCTGGGGGCCACCTAAATTCCATGGCTCGTGGTACCTGTCTTCAAAGCATAGCATCTTCAGATCGCTCTGCTTCTATTTCTACTGTCCCATTACTGAGGTTCCCAAAAGGATCTTTGAAATTACTCTGAACTTACCCAGAAATCCTTCATAATTTAAAAAGCTCTAGATCCTTAATTTAATCACATGCGCGAAGGGGTAATATAGTTACAGGTTCTGAAAATCAGGATGTGGGCATCCAGGGAAGGGTACCTCATTCCGCTTACCACGGGATTGTTTAAAAAGTGGAAGAATGAGTGGAGGGGTAATCGGGTGACAGCAGCTTCGGTAGCATAAATAGGTAAATTAAAACAAAACAAAATGAAACGAAAAAAAAAAACTTTTCTAGAGACACAGAGAATGAGGTTTGAAGATGCTGTCCTACAGCCTAGGAGAGCAGAGGTCACAGGTGAGGAGTCCAGGCTGGCTGGCTGTGGGATGAGCCGTGTCTGTACTCGCTACATTGCTCCTAAGCCTCCACTTTCATTAGGTTTCCCTGTAAGCTGCCCAACCAGGACTTTAGGGCTTTTGTGGTAAGAAGGATGGTAGAGGGCAGTAAGCTGAGGGTTTTCCCAGTTGCAACAGACAAAACATCAGTTATAATGAAGAGAGAAGACCGTGGTGAAGCACAAGCATTCGCCTCTTTGCTGGGGCACAGATACCCACGGGCATGACATTGCCCTCCAATCAAAATCCTTGTAAAAAACAAAGGAAAGAATCTTTATTGCTCCTCTCTCCTTCATGTGCCTAAAGCCTGCAGACCTGTGTCTCCCCCACCCCCCACCCCTCGCACCCCACCCCACCCCCGGATCTCCAGGACTAGCTGCCTCTGAGTTTTCTAAGCACCAGTGGACAACCTGTCTCTCCCTACGGTCCCACCATGTGATCACAGAGGAGATACTTTGATAGATTACAGATTGTTTTCAGCAGCTGACCTAGACATAGCATCACCACTTCCTGATCATATTGATATATGTTTCTATTATTTGCTTATTTGCGCCTCAAGAAACAATTCGTTTTTGTTGTCTTACCATAAACAACATTGCAAGGTCTCTGTATTAAATCATAATTATTTACCCGTGCAGTTCATGCACCTTTGTCCCTGGGGAATCTAGTGACGTGAATTTACAGGAACATCAGGGTATTTCTCACCAACAGTTTCCTGTTATTGATGCTTTTGTTTGGTTGTGATCTTTTTTTTTTTTTCACTCATTCAGTTTCTCAAGGGAAAAACAAACAGGCACGTGACAAGGATCACAGTCATGGGATCTCTTCTGGGGACCTCACAGATGTGTTTTTGTGAAGGGGTGAACCCTCTGACAAGGCCAAGCACTGTGGGATTGTGCAGACAGACAATTGCTTATCATCTATTTGTTCTCTTACTTTCCCACGAGCTTCTGATCGCTATCTCAATGACCATGCTTCTGTCAAAGAAATTCCACAGTCCTGGAAGAGACTGTCTTGTGATTAAAACACAATAAGAACAGGAGACTTATTGATGAGATGCAATTATTATTATTATTATAATTTATTATTATTATTGTTATTATTATTGTTGTTATTGTTATTATTATTATTATTATTATTATTATTATTATTATCTCTGAAACAGCAGTATCCAAAGTTTACATTTTCACCTGCCAAATAATCTATTAGGTCGATCATGGTTCTAGGGGTTCCCCTTGCCTGAAGTAGAAAACTGAGTTTCCAAAACTCAGACACACAAGAAATGTGCCCAAGCTACTTAGTCTTTCTGCACCATTAGCCTAATATACATCCACCATGGTCTTTTCAGGGGCTGCTTTTAACCAAATAGTAAGAATCTTTATTCTCAATAACATTTGGGAAATCACCACAGCTTTTTATAAGCCCCTTCTGTCTAGGCTAGTTCATGTGAGCCAATGACCGTCCAGAATTCTGCTGTCCAAAATGGCAGCCACCAGCTAACTATGGTTATTTAAATTTAGATTTATTAAAAGTAAATGACAATAAAGTTCCTTTTTCCTTCCCTTCCTTCTTCTTTTCCTCCTTTCCTCCATGCTGCCTTCCTGTCTTTTTCTTTCTTCCTTCCTTCCTTCCTTCCTTCTTTCCAGCTACCCACATTTCAATTGTCAGCAGCCACACAAAGCTAGAGCTATCGTCACGGACAGTTCCAAATATTAACAGTCCCATCCTATCCCTTCACAGAGTTCCTCTGGACGTGATGCTCCAGGATGCAGTTTAGCCTGCGCTGAACCTTCAAGGTGAATTATTAGTGAACGTTGCAGCTAGACGTTCACATTTGCAAACCTCTTGGTTGTTGTTTGCTACAGCGATAAGAACTCTCTCTCTCGGGCCTGATCTCTCCTCTCTTCATCTCTCCCCTTCTATTGTCATTCTGAATAAAGAGCCTAAACCAATTGGATGATATTTTAACATATCCTGCAGGAACGGTGCCCACCTGGACAGGCTGACAGTGTTTCTCCTCATTCCTTCTCTTTCTCCTTCTCCTTTCCTTTAAAATGTCAAAACATTGCAAGTTGTGTTGGACGTCATAGTATGTAAGTAGAAAAAGAGTCAGTTGTTCAGAAATTCTATTGACTGGACCAGGAAGCTGCCTAGGCAGGTAAAGGGGCACTTGGTTCACATGCCTGATAACTCTGAGCTGGATCACCAGAACCCATGATGATAGAAGAGCCCTGACTCTTGGAAGATGTCCTCTGACCTCCACATGTGCAGTGCAGTACACACACACACACACACACACACACACACACACACACAGAGGCACATTAGATACAATCAAATTCAGTTTATGTTCAGATGACTTTTGACCTCACTTTTCCTTTACATAGTCTTAAATATTGTGTTACTACCCCCTACCCCCACTTGTCCCCATCACCTCCAGCATGGTGGCTAAAATAGTTGTCCCAAACATCATAATTCTGGGCCACCGAGAGCCACTGCACATAGTGCATGTATATGTTTTGTATTTAAAAAAAAAAAAAGAAACTTACCTAATGCCTGAATTCATTTAGTCTAAGTATTGTTTTCAAACCTTTGCTCAAGGCAGAGTAACAGAATATAAACACTACAAGATAAACAGTGCCTGTGTAGGAAGAACGGAGGGGACCCACGGAGCCGAAGAGCACCTTTCTAATTTATAGACACGTGGTCCTGGTTTTAAACTGAAGATTCTTTTTCAAGCAAAGAAAAGATAGCCTCCATCTACCCATTTTGTGCTAGGGGACACCTTAAGTTTGATTCTAGGGAGAGGCTTTCTCCATTGAGAAGGATTTTCACATCTGTGAATCAGATCTCTTGCCAAGGTTTTACCACCACCTGAATCAGTTCATGAAGTAAAATCACAAACCAGGCTTCCACCAAGCTTCTCCTACTCCCTTCCAGGCTTAGATCTGGGCATGGGGTGAGGATTGGGCCCAGCAGCAGAGAACTGCTCAGCAAGATTTTCCTCTGCAGTTTCTCTCTTCCTTCATTAAACTCCTTCGCTTGGAGGCAGCCAGCCTAGTTGTCCTTCAGCTTCTCCATCCACAACAAGCTTCACTCACACAGAGGACATTGTGAAGACGATGCCCCCGGAAGCCCTGGCCCTACATGGTAGATGTTGATTAAGAGCGTAAATTTTATCCTTCTTGTATTTGCATCCATCCAACGAGCAGGGAAGCAGACAGGCCAAATGGCCTCCACTCACTAATAACTAACAGCAGAGGCAGATATGACAAACGGCTATGAAGACAACAAGCCAACGGAGCAAACATTTGAGTGCACAGGAAGGAGAGTGCTTCAGCTGCAGACAGTTTCAGGGAGGAAGAGCTGGCTTTTGTGTTGCAAAGAGTCATAAGATGCTGGGAATGCAAAGGAGGCCAAGGCAGTCACTGGACTGATCCAAAGAGTGTATGTGCAGGAGACAGAGGTGGGGGGGAGAGAGGAAGGGATGGAGGAAGGGAAGAAGGGATGAAGAGAGAAAAGGAGAGAGAGAGAGCACCGCTGGAGCGAGGGAAAGAGAAAGGGGAGGGGAGGAAGAGAGAGAGAGAGAGAGAGAGAGAGAGAGAGAGAGAGAGAGAGAGAGATTCCCTGTGTAGTGTAGCCCTGAGAATGTAGAACCGTGGGAACATGGAAGGTCAGTCTGGAAGCAGAGGGCATGAGCAAGCTGCAAAAGCTTCAAAGGCCAGTGCAAGCATTTGCAGCCTGTGGTCCACAGGCTCCATGTAACTAAGGGCTAGGAATGCTGCCCAATACAAACCAACCATAAACATACTTATTATGAGGGAAGGGGGAATTTTGGGTTTTGACTAAATTGTTTGGTTGTTTTTATTGTTGCTTGCTTGTTTGTTTTTCGAGACAAGGTTTTGTAAGACTCTGGGGAGCCTTAACTTACCAGAGACCCCCAAGTGAACACCATGGAGACGGGGATCAATGCAAAATGCAAGAGGAATTTATTTTATTTTTTTAAAATATTTATTTTTTATATGAGTATACTGTAGCTGTCTTCAGACACACCAGAAGAGGGCTTCAGATCCTATTACAGATGGTTGTGAGCCACCATATGGTTGCTGGGAATTGAACTTAAGGCCTCTGGAAGAGTAGTCAGTGCTCTTAACCACTGAGCCATCTCTCCAACCCCAGGATGAATTTATTAATCCAGCATGTTGGGTTCATCCTATGCACCAAAGCAGAAGAGAATGGCCACGTGCAGCCCGTTCATCAAGCTTTTATATAGTTTTTAGAGCTGCAGCCATTAGGCACAATGTGATTGGCAGAAAAGTGTGACTTTTAAACTGATTGGTATTTAGGGAATGAGGTAGTGGGGGCTTAATCAACCCCTCCCTTCCATCCTACATGCTCTCTAACCTGTTTCTTCCAGAAGGGGAGGGGTGCCCATGTGCTCAAGGGGCCCTGGTGGAATTTCCCAAAGTTCCTGAGCTGACTTCTCATTTTCACTGTGTAACAAGCCCTGAGTGTCCTGGACATGCTTTGTAGACCAGGGTGGCCTTAAACGTACAGAGATCTGCCTGCCTCTGTTTTCCCAAGTGCTGGGACTATAAGCATGCACCACCACACATGGCTGTAATTGTTTGGTTCTTAAGTGTGGACTTTGTGAATGACAACACCAATACAATGTCTCAGTGTCAAACAGTGGACACACCTGGAATTTAATTAAACCTTGTGACCTTGTTAAAGGTCTCTTTTTCCCTGCTATGGCACATACAGGGAATAACTGTACAGCACAATGTGTAAATGGATGAGGTTGCCTTTGACAGATGCTTCAGTGAAACTGCTGAGACGGTCAAGGGATCACCATCTCCACACACCTGTAACTGTTGTGACAAACATGGTACCACAAGATTTGGGAGTAAGAGCAGGATCCTTGCTCTAAGCAATGGAAACAGGAGAGGCTTTGAGATCAGGCTGCTAGCACCAGGACTTCCTAGCCTCTTGTCAACAGTCCAAACCAGAAGTTCATGTCCTCTGAAGTCCAGAGAGAGCAAGATATCCTTATGCACTGAGCTTTGGTTCAGTCTTCTATTTACAAAGCTAACTGTTTGAATAAGGGTGTTCAACTTAATAATATATTTGAATACATAGAAGTGCCATTTCTTTCTATCCAATATCCATAGCCCTCATGTCTTGTTTCTCTCTGTGTTATATTTTAAGAAGGTACTTTGTTGGGGGTTGGTCTGGGGCTGCTATGTATGCAAATGCTAAATTCTGAACCCCAAGACCTGCTTGCCCCCAGACAAGTGAATTCTCACATACACTGGCCTTTGTTGTGTAAACCTTACTCCCCAGTTTAAAGCTATTGGTTAGTAAAAGGCTAAAGCCTGTGACTGGGCAGTAGAGCGATAAAGGTGGGCCTGAGAATGAGTGAGGGGTCTTGAGAGAGAGCATGGGAGGAAAGGAGAGAGAAGATGAAGAGAGAAGAAGGTTGCCATGAGGCTGGATGGATCAGGAGCATGTGGCCAGGAGGAGTACACCCCGAGGACAGGCTGATGGAGCAGGAGCAGCCTAGGCAAGACTCAAACAGCAAGTAACAAGAGGCATATGGTTTAGACATAGGTGAGAATCACATAGCACCTGCCCAATCTAGGCTTATAGCTTATATATAAAATACCAGGCTATTATGTCTTTGATATGGGCTAGCTAGAATATATAATTCTTTTACAATACTTAACTAAGATAAAACCAAACAGGACTGGTCCAAAATTTGATTTTAAAAAATAAATAAAATGGTTCCTAATGATAAAAAATAAGACACTTAAAACTAAGATATTTTAACATAGGAATTATATAATAATCTCTCTCATTCATATTTTGAGGGTTGGAAGTAAGAGAGGCCAGAGTCTTTCTTAATCAATGCTGTCTTTGATTGTTTGAGCTCAGAGATGAAAGATGTTTTTTAAATGAACTTCAAATATTGGGAAAAGAATTAGGTATGCATTGCCAAACTCTTTCAACAAAAATATTAGACACGTTTGATAAATATACAAGACATATGTGCATATGTGTATATACATGTATAAGAATATACATGGGAAAGTGAGGTGGAGACAGCTTTGCCTAGCTCATGCGAGCCAAAAACATGACTCTCTTTAAATCCAAGTTCAGCAAGATTGAACTTTAAATTTGAAATCATTCATGTTGAGATATTTATACCATAGAAATCTTCAGAGAGAGCTAATTATTATATATCTATTTACACTCATATACTGCACATGTCAATGTACTCATACAAACATATATGCTAATATGTACGAGTATATTTGAAGATTCAGTAAGGTGAGAACAGATAAAAATATAAGAATATAGAATGTTTGCCTAGGATAGGAAAGGTCCTGGGTTCACTCTGCAGCACCACCAAATAAAAAGATACTCAGTTTTAACTACAGTGGCACATGCCTGTAATCCCAGCACTTTCTGGAGTGGGAGGAATTGAAGCAGGAGAATCATCATGAGTTTGAGGCGAGCCAGACTATATAGAGAGAAACTATCTAGAATGGTAAGGTATTGGAGACGTTTTCTGGCAGCGGAAATAATACAGTTTAACATGTATTTTATAAAAATGAGAATACAAAGAGGGTCTAGAACTGGAGAAGTAGGCTGAGGTTAGTGAGTGAGGTCAAGCAACATCCTTTCACCCCTGTGAAGGTCTGAAAACTGCTGAAGGAAGAACCCAGATGCAGATAGTATGCAGAGACTGTGGGGACCACCCATTCTCCAAAATGGCAACCCCAGACACAGGCACGCAGGCCTTCTTATAGGGAACCAGGAGAACTCTGGAGAAGGATTAAGTAATCTATAATGTGTTTGACAGGGGCCAAAATGGTGACATTAGTATAATTTTGATTGGTTATTATGTTAGTTCTTCTATATTTCGAGAGTGGGTTAGGTAATATAAAATTTCATTGGTGGGTGCTGGGAAGTCACAGGGGTTGGCTTCTGATTGGCTTGTGCCAGGTAGTCAGTAGTCTGCATTCCTATGTTATGAACATTTAACTACAGGATAAGATAGGACTGCCCAGGACAGATGACTCACACTGTGATAAGATATTTTCCCATTCTTGAGGTTATCCCCAGGCTGTTCTTTGGGAGGGGGTTTTATGATTTTATTCTGGATTTTATGGTCTGTTCCTGGAGCTGCTGCTTTTTCAAAATCAGACAAATGGGTTTATGTTGTCCTTTGTCCCCCCTAAACAAACAACCCCCTTTCCTCCTTTGTGCAGAGTGAGTTTCCTCTTTTCTAAAGCCTTAGCTCCACTTCCTTCAGGTTATGTAGTACCATCCTTCTGGGGTGCCATCCTTTTGGGGTGCCATCCTTCTGGGGTGCCATCCTTTTGCACTCTCAGGAAAACACTAGAGTATTGCTACAGAAGCAATACTTAGTTCTCTATGGTAACTCTTGTTTACAGTGCCTATTGCCTGCACCCAACCCTATGTCAAGACATATCGGACACAGTGGGAGAAATCCTTTGGTGCAGACAATAGTGTGCCCAGTGTGCTACAGACTAGAAATGTCACAGTGCCTTACAGGCCTGTCATTGTGTTGTCTCCTTAAGAGAAAGAGACTCCCAATGATATTTATCTTCCAACTCGCTGTAACATTTGTCACTGGTACTAAATAAAAGCTAATATTGCCACGGGTGACTTAACCAAAGGTCAATGTCTTTACTGAATAACAGAAAATAAATGAATTGGACGGGAGATAAACTCATCTCATGGGAGGTTAGATATATACACTATCTGAGAAGTGAAGGTACACTTCATAGAATGATGTCACTGTATCCAAACTGTATGAACAAATGTTTGTATAACAAAATAAGTGAAGCTGGGTAATTTATAAAGAACAGAAATTTATCATGTCAAGACTCTAGAAGCTGGGGAAGTCTGAACCAAGATGCAAGAATATTGGGTCTCTGCTTAATTTAATTTTAACAATGGCAATCCATACTCATTGTCTTCCTGTCCTCCCAAGCGCTTTCCTTGCTTTCCTGAAGGGCACACATTCTACAAGCCTGTGGGTTTAAGAGTTCAAACAATGACAGCAAAGTGCATGAAGAACTGAGTGGACAGTCCAGTGATGAAACCCGTTAGGTTCTTGACTTCACTTCATTAACCTACAACTGTAGTCTGGACATCCCATGCTCATGTACTTTCTCTGAGAATGGACCTCAGGATCCAATCCATTATCTCTTGTGAAGTACCTCAGATCTTCTCTACCATACCATGGTTTGTGACCACTTCCAAGGCAATGTAGCTTTGATGTACTTCATTAAAATACATCCTGAAGTATTTCCCCACAGTAGTTCTGGGACATCTCACTTCATGTTCTGAGGTTTCTCTAAAATGAAATCTTGATGTGTGCAAGAGCAAGAATGTACTGAAAATGTAGTTTACGCCCAGGGAGCCTCCCTTAGTTCGTAGGGTGGGAGGTATGAAGCTATAGGTAAATGCTTTACTCTGTACATCTCCAGGAATATTTTTGCGACAATATAGTTCATAAGGTTTCCAACAGAGGCTGGAGCCAGATGTCCTAGCTATGCCCAGTTTGATTACCCATTCTAACAGTGCCTTTTCTTGACCTCCCTCCTTCTTTCTTTCTTCCCCCTTCTCCAGTCTCTCTCATGGTAAATATCTACATTAAGACTCTCTCTTGGGGGAGTTGACAGTCCCATGGAGGGAGCAACAGTGACCACTGGCCTGACCTCCCTATGCTCCCAGAGAATGGATCACCAACCAAAGAATACACATAAAGGGACCCATGGTGCTGGCCACATATGTGGCAAAGGAGGGTCTTGTTAGCCATCAGGGGGAGGAGAGGCCCTTGGGCCTGAGGGTGTTAGATACCCCAATGTAGGAGAATGCCAAGAAGGGAAGACAGGAGTGGGTGGGTGGGTGGGTGAGCACCCCCATAGAGGCAGGGGGAGGGGAAGGGAATGGGGAGGTTCCAAACGGGAGATCTGAAAAGGGGGAAACATTTGAAATGTAAATAAAGTATCCAAAAAAAAAAAAAAAAGACTCTCTCTTGGGATCTGCATTAGGGGAACACAGATTGCAAGGCAAACCACCTCGCCAGATAATTTGTTCTAGGATATTGCACTTCCTCTAATATTCAGATTTCAAGTGTTAGATACTCTTCTCAGTGAACAATGATGTGCCATCAGGACTTTGACCAGTACAGCTTCTGACTTAGTCTTCTAAATTGTATCCATTTTTGTTAAAAACTAAATTTGTTTAAACAAGCAAGTTTTGTTAAAAACTAAATAAGTCAAAGATCATTTTGACAAAATGTGTCTGCATTCCTCTATAAGTAAGTAGTTTATCTTTCTGTATTGTGGACCCAAAACATCTTATTTTAATGGAGATAACTGATACTGTGAATGAGAACCCAGAAATGCTTTCACAATCATGTTAAAATTTAAAGAATACAGAGAACATGAAATTCAGCTAGAGAGGAAGAATAAATTCTAGTGATCTATAGCTCTGTGGGGAGACCTTAGTTTACAGCATATATTTCACAGCAATTCAGAAGATGGGAATTCATAGGCCAAAAACTTGAATAAGTGGTTAAAGAAAGAGACTGTCTAATTATTCTGGTTTGATTATTATAGATTAGCTGTATCTATCAGTTTATTACGTTTAATTCTGTAAATATAAATGAGCACATGCCTGTGAAAAATAAAATCTTTAAAACTGTGAATACCCAAATATTACTCTCCAACTTTGTCATAAATATATTACTCCCATTCTTAAATTTCATTCTTCTATATATTTTTGCTTTACATCATAACTTTAGAAGGCAATCAGATTTGTCTTTTTTGTCAACTACATAAGTACATTTTAACTGAAGAATGGATATTTCTTTTACATTTATTATAATTACCAAAAAATTTAAATTTATTTCTCTCACTTTTTATTACATATAGGTGTGTGTGTGTGTGTGTGTGTGTGTGTGTGTACATGCATGATAATCTGAATCTGATCCCCAGAACCCACAAAATGTAAAAAGAAAACTGTCCTCTATAAATTGTCCTCTGATCTCTACATGCATCCCCCTGGTAACCCCTGACCCACAAATACAAAATTAATTACTTAAAATTAAGTTTTGCCCTTAAAATATGTATGCACAAACATGCAATTAACAACTGTTTTCATAAAAAAATTATTAATTTCTCAACTTTTTAAAAACCTGATTTTTGTATATTTGGTTTTTTCTTTATTTCCATGTTTTTCCTTTTCCTTTTGTTGGGGCAGATACATGGCAGTTCCTTCAGTCTTATATAACTGAAACAGTAACCTCCCCTTCATTGATAGTTGTTCTGGGTATAAAAGGGTTTATAGTGCTGGGTGTATTGGCTCACACTTTTAATCCCAGCATTAATTCAGTCTGGTATTTACTTCATAAACAGCATATTGTCAGGCCAGTGTTTTCTTTTGTGTTTAATTTAAAAACAGAAAATATTTACAACATAATAGTCAAGGCAGAGGCTGGAACAACTCTAAGTTCAAGGCCAGCCTGATCTACACAGAGATTTACAGAAGAGCCAGGGCTGTGTAGAAAGAGGCTGTCTCAAACAAAAACAACAAAAATCTTATAGACTGATATTTTTCTTTTACACCACAGATGTTATTTGTTTCTAGTGCCATATTCTGTTGCCAGCAAGGAATTTACAACCAGAACAGTAAATATTGTCGATCAGTAACATTTCCATTGACAACATCTTTTACTCTGAAACCATTTTCTTCTCTATCTGCAGTATTTTGCCGTTTAACCATGATGTATCTAAATGTAGATTTGTTTTCATGCCTTAAAGTATATTTTCAACCAGGGATATTACAACTTTTTGCTTTAGCCTTTGACTCTTTACTGTCCCCTTTCAATCTTCAACACATTATGAAAAGACAGTTTTCAACACATTGAGGCTTGGTCTCCTTTTGTTTCTTTATTGCTGACTCTCCAAGAACCGTCTACAAATCCATGATTCTACATCTGAATCCACCCTAGGGTTATTTCCTCTCCTCGATATTTTATTTCAAAATCTTATTTAACATTTCTGGGATTTTTAGCTGGTTCATTGTCCTAATTCTTTGCTTTGAACACACATCTTTCTGTTTGCACACATGTATTATTTCTGTTTAAGGATTTAAGTTTATGCAAGGACCTTGGTTTTTAAAAACAAATCTAATTTTTAACAGAATTACAATTCAATTATGCATTTTATTGTCTGTTTTTCTTAACACATACTTTAGACTGCTGGTGTTCAGCCATAGTGTTGAGTGAGAGTTTGGGGAGAGTATTTTGTATTGTCTTCGTTCTTGGCATAACATTCTCTATTAATGGTTTTTCAATTTTCTCCATTAGATGCCACCTGCTTTGCATGGCTCCTAGTGTAGGACAGGAACCTTGCACAGGAGTATTTTATGCGGACATTATAGATCTAGATATGTAGCCAAAGGCCAGTTTAGTTCACTGGACAATGTTGGCAGATTTCCTCTAATCCCAAAGCTTTCCTGAAAGAGATCTCCACCTCCTTTCATGCATGCAGAAGCTTGACCCGTCCTAAGCCTGCCCTGTCCTGTCATTTTGAGTCTGATTTTTGTTCTCCATCAGGCACAGATTCTTTGCTCCTGATTTCCTTACAGAACCAAACCTTAGCTCTAATAACACTCAGCATGCTCATGGCTTCAGCCTTTGCACAGCACAATTACCTGTCTTCCATTTCATGAAGACTGCTCACAAGGATATTTATTTTGTCTTTTTAATCTGACACTTCCTAAATTTTGCCAAGATATATCTTTGCAACAAAAGGAATTACTTAAGACTTGTCATATTAAGCTGTTTTGTCAGAAGTTTGTTATGACTTCAACAACAAACATGCTTGCATTTTTTCCTAAAAACAAAACAAAACAAAACCCCACCCTGTCTTATGGCTATTAAAATCATGAAATGGGTATTCATTTTAATTTACAGTGAGTAATTTTGTGTTAGAATTTTTTGAGTTTTTCTTCTAATAAATTTTTGTTATCTCTGGAGACTTTTTAAAAAATGTTGGTGACAATGTGGTTTGACAATAGAAATTTTGTTTCTTGCCTATTATGTTATAAATATTTTCTGTTTTAAAATTAAACACAAAAGAAAACACTGGCCTGGCAATACACTGTTTATGAACTAAATACCAGGCTGAATATTTTAAGTAGAAAGTTAATGACAGGTTTAGAGGCCCACAAAAAATATATACCAAAGATAATCCATTTAAACAGTAGGATGGGAAGAGGAAATTTTGAATATGTCTGTCTATGGAACATTTGGTCAAACTTCTTCCAACACTATCATTCTTTTCCAGACACTCCATCAGGTGAAAATTAGCAGTTCTCAAAGCAATTTTTATCTTAATAGTTGATGTCAAACATGTCTCAAAAGTCTTTCTTCAATTTTGCTTCTTTCACATTTCTAAGCCAGAAGTGTTACTAGAACACAGCTTTAATGCCTGTACCTCAGGCAGAGGCAGGTGGAATCTCTGTGAGGGTTGGCCAGCCTTGTCTCATCCCCTTTCTTTACAACCATTTGCAATTGGCTGGGGCTCTGCTTATAGCTCTCTTTGTCTTGCCTTTGTCCCAGGGCTGGAATAAAATGGCTTCTTTGCCTCCCAGACATCCATCCATAAGGATGTCTTTCTGGCCCTTCACAGGGTTCCTTGCAACCAGATTTCTAGTAAATAATCCTTGGGATGAATTTGGTAGACTTGTGTAATTTGTCCTTCTCAGATCAACTTAGGCAAACAGAACTGAGTGATCATGTGGCACAGGCACATTCATCATGACCACAACAGTTACTGCCATCTTCCCTGGGCATCCATATTAAGCAAAGCTAGAGCAAACTAGCAAATAATAATGGGAGCAAGAACTTTTCTATTAAATTGCCAATGTTTTCATCACAAAAGGGGGCAGAGAATAAGATAAACATCAGGAAACAACTCTTCTAGTCATTCTCCAATCCAGATTTATATTGTGTCCAAGTGACAAAGCCAAGCTTCTAAACACCTCCATGGTCCACGGGTACTTGTGTCTTTAGACAGGAAGTATATTATTTCATCTTCAGTTCCCAAACACCTTCCTGGCATCCACATTTAAAGTTCAAATCCATCCTCAGGTTTTTACCCTTCTCCTGCCCCACGTACAACTGGTCACTAAATTCTTGTTGGTTGTGCCACATAAGCACCTTTAAAATATGGTTTTATCACGTGAAAGTCACAACAACAGCGTTCAGAACTAGTCATCCTGTTTCTTTCTATTCTTCATCTTTTATATAGGTCATCATCACCAGCATGTCATCCTTAGCATCTGTTTGTTACAGAAGAGATCATCACCCTTCACATAACAGCACCAAAGGCTTTCTGCAGCCATATTGAGCCTTCCTCTACAGCTTTGTATTAAATTTTTCTACCTCCTGGATTTATTGCTCTTGTAAAATTACTTAAATTTCTCCCATGTGCACTGGTCTCACAAATTCCCATGCTTTGGTGCTTGTTTTGTTGCCTCCTCCCTGGTAGACATTCCTAACTAGACTCCTCCAAATCTCAAGTCAACTTTTTTGACTCTCTTCCATGAGTCTGAATCCCTCACTGTCTATCTTTGTAACACACACACACTCTCTCTCTCTCTCTCTCTCTCTCTCTCTCTCTCTCTCTTTCTCTCTCTTTCTCCCCTTCATCTGGTTCACAAAAGGTGTTAGTAAATAAAGTGGATCAGTAAATCAGTTGGAGGACCGCTTGTGAAACAAAGCAGGGTGAATCAGTTGAGACAAGAGCCATTGATTAATTAATTTATTCATTCATAACCACACAATTATGTGTCTTCTTACATGTGTGAAACACAGGCCAGGTTCATCAAGGGGACACACAATGACCTCCCTGTCTTTAAGCTTACATTCTGCTTAGCATGGGAACATAGAAATAGCAATTTGAGATAATCTTGACACCCTTTCACTATCTTAAAATCCTCTTTACAAAGAACGTTTCCAACTTTGCCACGTTGATGTTTCGGATATTCCATCCAGGGTTTCTTTAGTTTTTGATGGAGTTGTGGTGCCTTTTCTCTGGTTCCTGTCTATCATTCACCAAAAGCCCATGTGGACAGTGGCCAGCTACAGCAGTAGTTAGGTGTAGGACCCTGAGAAACATATGTTCATTGTGTTTAAGTTGCAAACAGCAATGGATTTCTCCGCCATCTTCCCACCATCTTAGGCGATACCTTTAAATGTAACGGTTATTTCCATTTCACCTTCTTTTCTCTTCAGATTGACTGAAAAACAAAACAAAACAAAAACAAACAAACAAGAACTAGGAAGGGCTTGAGCTCTGGTCCCTACCTATGCAATTTCCTTTTAGTTTATTTTTCTCCTCAAGTTCAAGACACCATATTTCCCTTCTGTCTTGCTTCCCCCCCCCCCCCCCGGACATATTTTTATCTCTTTTATAGTTAATCCAAGTTAAGTAAGAGGTCTGCTCCCTGGAGATCTGGAGCTTGGGTTGGCAAATGACACTTTCTGGAGGCTTAATGGTTGTTGCAAAAGAACAACCCAACCACTAGACAAACAAATTATCAAGGTGGTTTCTCCCAGCCAATGAATAGAACCAAGGCACCCCCTGTAGGCAGAAGGGCAAGCTGCAAAAAAAACATCTGGGCAAAAGATCCCAGAATGGCAGCACTTGCAGCCCTATATGTTCTCTGCAAAAAAGCCTGCACCCCCATTAGCCTTCCAGGTTGGGTTAATTGTCTCAACCTGCATTCCCTGAAATGTAATCTACTATAGTTCTGATCTTGAATAACCCACAAAAGCTCATCTTTGTTTGGTCCCAAAGCAAAAATTTGGTTCCCAAGTTGTTGTGAAAGAAATCTTTAAGAGGTGGGGTTTAATAAAAGGAAGTCAGACCACTAGGGGTATGCCCTTGAAGTGCATACCAAGACCTCAGCCATCTTGCTCTTCAGAAACACAGTGCCTCCTCTGTTATATGATCGTGACATGATCTACAAGACTATCACAGACCTAAAACAAGAAGGCCAAGAGACTCCGGACTGAAACCATTCAGAAAACACACACACACACACACACACACACACCAACATCACTCTTTCCACTCTTTAAGTTAAGTATCTCTATATTTTATCACAGTAGTGGAAGGTTGTCTAACACACCCTAATTTGACAAGCAGGTGGGCAGTCCTCTCATTGTATCACATTCGGAATGGAAGGTGAAGGATAAAGGAGAAGCCCATCCACGACTCTCCACAGTGCCTAAGAGGAACCTGTTGGGAATCCTAAAACCTAGAGAACTATCTAGAGCTTTCCAAACCAGGAAAAGGGAACTGGGTCCAAAGACTCCCACGTTTGCATGCATGCAGTCGTGCAGAGAGATTGTTTTCAGTAGACACCCCAGCAGGCACAGAGTAGGGCATCTGTCAACTGGCAGACCATTCAGCAAATGGACTTCATAGAGCACTGGGGCTTTCAGGCCAGCACTATGACACTATATCCATTCTTTTTAGCTTCTGATGGCTCACCAGCATACCCTGTCAATGTTTCCCACAGCAGCAAGGTCCTTACCTCCCATGACTGTGGCTGAGATGTGTCAACACCCTGCCAAGCACACACCAGCTTCAGTGCAAACTTGCTCAATGTTGATCAAATACCAGGGCCCACACAGAGGCAACACTCAGAGAAACCACAAAAGAGTGTGAAGGAACTTGACTTGCAAACTCAAAATAAGCAAATTATATTGTAAGTCTTGGAAACTAAAGAGAAACGAGAGTCAAACGAATCCCCAAGTTGGGCAGGAAGGCGTCTAGGGGGAGACAGGATTTCTCAATTTTCTGGTCAGAAAGTAGGGAGAGCCTGTGGTGGTTACTTTTCTTATTGTTGTGACAAAGTAACAAAGTAACTTTTTAAAAAAGAAGAATGTATTTCAACTGGCAGTTGAAGGGCACGGTTCAACATGAAGGAAATCATGGCCTCAGGAGCTGCAAGCAGCTGGTCACACTGTATCTTCAGTCAGGAAACAGCGTGTGACAAACACTGGTACTTGGCTTGCTCTCTCCTTTTTATTGATTCTGGGACCCCAGTCCTGGAACAGTTCTGCCCACATTTGGGACAGGTCTCCCACTTCATTAATGTAGTATACAGAATCTCTCAGAGACACTCCCAAAGGTGTGATTCTAAATCCAGTCAAGTTAGTAATGAAGATTGAGCATCACAGAGCCCAGTAACGAGAGTATTCGGGTGGATAGAAAGGGTTCTGCTCATTTGCTGATTTTGGAGTGTCAGACTGTTAAACTGAGCCCTTGAATGGTAGCAGCTCCAACAAAAATAAAACAGAAATTCATCAGTGGTGCATGCTCTCCTTCTGCCGGTGACAGTAGATCTAGACAAGCTTGGGGTACCAGGATTAACATTCTCTGTCCTTACAGCTCTGCAATCTCCAGTTGTTCTTGGGCACCCTTCTTTCTGTGGGAAGTTCATCCCCTCTCTTCACCCCAGGCAGACACTGAGTCTGCCCGATCACACCATGTTCTAGAACATTTCTTCTGCAGTGATTAGAGAAGTTCAGCAGTTATTACATTAGATGCCATCCCTGATTTCACCTAGTCCTGAGACATAGAGAGTGAACGAGATCCTAACGATATATTGTAGCATCTGAATTCAGCCAAACGGGAGGCTGGCTGGACCCATCTATGCTATGTGAGCAAACCCAGATGCTTCTCTCCTTTGACTGGCATTGCATCTCAGGTAAAGCCATGGTAACTTGAGAATCTCATTAAGCTGAGAATAAATTTAGTATATCTGACTTGCCAAACATTGTAGCCTAGCAACACAGTGCACCATAAAGTGTCAGTCATTTCTCTTCGTGATCATGGGGCTGGCTACACACTGCACAATCACAGGCAGGCTATTCTACCCACATGTATCAGTTTACCCATATGAAAAAAATGGGTATAAAGACAGTACTTGCCTCACAATGTCATGAGAATTAACAGATGAATACATGTAAAGCACTCAGAGCATGGGCAGATCGAGTACAAAATAGTCATTAGCAACTATTGTGAGTAGTATGTAATCATTTATCACTATTATTTACATCTTCATGGTGCTGGGGATTGAATCGAAAGCCTCATGTATTCTAGGCAAACAGTCCACCACTGAGCTATATTCCAAGCTCTGTTATTATTACTGCTGTTTTAAAACAGAACTCACAGAAAGGGAGAAGGTAATAGAAAGGGCTCAGAGAAGAGAAAGGAACCTTAGTTCCCATAGGGCAATGCATGTTTTCTCTTCTGTATCTTTATAGAGCCCCCTAGCCATCTGGCTGTTGTTAGCATTCTGTCTAAACTCCACCCCACAGTTGCCTGGCAACAGCCAGGTAGACCTGGCCCACTATAAAAGGGGCTGCTTGCCCTCCTCTCTCTCTTGCTCTTGCTTCTCTCTTACATCTCTTATCTCTTACCTCTCCCCATTCCCTTCCTCCCCTTTCTCCACATGGTCCTGGCCGGCCTCTACTCTACTTCTCTACTCTCTCCCCCTCTCTGCCTTTCTCTGCCTCTATTACCCTCTTAGCTCCCCTCCCCATGCCCTGAATAAACGCTATTCTATACTATACCTTCGAGTGTGGCTGGTCTCTCAGGGGGAAGGGATGCCTCGGCAGGGCCCGCTGAGGCACCCCCTTCCCCCACACCCTTAGAACATATCTTTATTCTTTTTATAAACACATGAGCTGTAACCTCTGTTTTTAGGTGTTTTTTGGTAGGTTTATGTTCTTTGCAATCAATAAATTCAAACAAAAGCATCATGCCCACAAATCACAATGCAGCTCAAATCAGAAAGCCATCTTGTTTCTGTGTGTACTCCATCCTTCCTTATCTACATTTTTTTGTTGTCGTTGCTGCCCATTCTGCCAGCAACTTACAGACATCCATACCCTGCAAATAGTAAATGAAAAATTCCAGAAATAAAAAGTTTATAGGTTTTAAGGAGTAAGCTGTTCTAAACCCTGGGACCAAACTTCACATCATCTTAGCCCATCCTGGGCATCAGGATGCAAAGCACCCCTTGCTCTAGCTTATCCATGCTGCATGCTACTTGCCGATTAATCACTCAGTAGCTGATCTGATGAGCTGAACTGTAGTGTCACCACCCTTTATTTTTAAACAACCCTTATTTAATTTAGTAATGGCTCCAAAGTGCAGGAGTTTGGTACTTTGTTGCATTATACTGTTACAATCATTATATTTTATTAATTAATATTTTCCTTTCTTGTTATGCCTAATTTATAAATCACACGAGCGCATGCGCGCGCGCGCGCACACACACACACACACACACACACACACACACAACATTAATGTATGTAGGAGCCAGTACTATCCATGGTCTCAAGAATCCTTTAGGGTCACAGAATGCCTCTCCTGGAAAGAAGAGAGACAGTACCCTACTTTTCTTCCCTAGAAATCCATCTTGTGCAAGGTCAACTCAAAGGCAGATGCATCCATCTCTGCTGACGGTGCGGTGTCATCCCTGACACCTAGCTCCCTTGCTACGTTCAACAAGGATTCTGGTCCAGTAGTGAGTGGGAGGATAGTGGAGAATCCTCTCCGCCTCTACCTCCTAACAGCAGGTAAGCCATTTTCTTTCCTTGGATATGGCTTCCAGGATTGCCTTGCAAATGGGAAAAAAGGCTCAGGCTCCCTGCTGTGTTCTATTCATAGAAAACCTTGGCCTCACTCCAGGTCTGTGTCACATTGTTTGTGTGGAATGAGGATGTGCTTGGCTTTTTCAGAATAACAAGCCCATGTTTTCGAGTCATCAAGGGAAAAACTTTTCCCACAGCATAATGAGCGGAGTTCCCTTCATCACACTGAAGGTGTGTCATTCCAAAGGCCACAAAGAAAACCTTCCCCAAGAAGAGATTCCCAAAGCTTTAGCATTCCAGAGCCTAGGCCAGTAAACAACATGGTCTGGGAAGATTTGCCTGATGCCCTGACCCAGGTTCTTCCCCAGGAAATGGATTCCTGCCTGCACGTTTTCTCTCCTCACTTAAAAACACACAGAGCACCAAGGGAGGCAGCTGATTCTGTGTCATAAAGGCAAGCCAAAAAATAAAAAAATAAAAAAAAAAAATAAACAAAATAAAAAAAATAAATCACACTTGTCCTGAATTTTGAAATTCGGAGTTACAGCTACTGAAGGGCACACCCTAGGACCCCTGTCTTCAGGGAGTTCTCCTTGCAGAAGGCATTAACTTAACCAGTCCTTCCTAACTCAGCCTTCTTCCCCCCTCCCTCCTTTTTTTAAAAATTGGCAGTCACAGCTTTCAATGACTTTGGACACATCCCAAACTGCAATTTACCTACAAGGAAGAGTAGTCTTCACAGTTAAGCTGTTCGCTAAAATGGGCCACCACACCTGAGGCTACCTTCCCAGGGAGTATCATCAGAAAGGCAGAATAGGGTTTACGTAAGGCTGGCAGCACCCAGTGAGGGCAGGGGCCATCTGCCCCTCACCTCCCTTCAACCGTCATTTTCCAAGCCAGCCTCTTCAACAGGTGGGTTTTTCTATGTTGTGAGCCCACACCCTACCAATAAATTACGTTTTTTTGTTGTTGTTGTTGTTGTTGTTGTTGTTTTTTGTAGAAGTCAGAGGAAGTCAGTATTTTCCCTTTCTTGTTTTGTTTTACGTGCAACTAAAGAGCCATAAAAAAGACTCAGCGTGATATTGCGTTCTTCAGTGTTTTCGGTTTGTTTGTCCCTCCCCCTCGGTATTTCTGTAAGGTCAGGGATGAACTCTGATCATACCTTCGCTCGCCAACTGTTGTGCACAATGGATGCCCCTCCGATGAGGTCACCTGTTTCACCGCTAAAGGATTAAATGGCTTCAGACTCACTGGCCTCTTTCCTTATTTTTTTAAAGCCGTGGGCTGTTTTGATATAAACCTACTGGAAACAGGGTTGGTTTTCAAATCCCTCTTGTTAGCCATGAAAAAGGCTTTTGGTATCTACTTATATCTCGAATCTCGAATCCACGCGGTAGCTCCGGTGCATGAAATAACTAGAAAGTAAACCAAGGTGCGAGAATTCCTGGGTTATTTTCAAACCAAAAAACTTCACGGTTGCCAAGAGAGGCAGGAGTTCCTGAACAGGCCAGCATTCCTGGGTTTCCTTCAAGAGCTGGGACTTTTCTAAACGGAGCTTAAAATGCATTATATTAGGAAGAATCCTCTGAATAAGCTAAGGGGAAGCCACAAAGGAAGCAAGCCAAGTCCCTAAATAAAAGGCAGGAATAGAAAACTAAAAATAACGCTCAGGGACCTGGGCCACATCTGCAGGGCTCCCTCACATTCCCCAAAGCATTGTACTTTTTTTTGGTTCTGTTTTCAGAGGCATATGCTAATAATTGTTTGGAGAACTAAATAAAACACTATTTGTCTTTAAAAAACAGTCACCCCTTTGTAGAATTGCTAGTGTTTCTAATGATGTTAACTGAATTTCAACTCGGGGCTATTAGCCTTTAATAGATAGCTTTAATTTTGTTCAGAAGTCAGTTTTCTATTTATTGTAAACGGAATGTGTGGGACACTTTAAATGTATCACTCTTGCAGGAATGAATACATTGAACTTAAAGGAAATAATGAGATTGGCTTTGATAGTAACACAGGTTTGCTGTAGGGCAGGCTCAGCGGTGGGAGTCACTGGATCGTCTAGAGCGTGTGTAGAGGTGATTGCAACACTGACATAAGTCATTGTCCACACCTCGTACAGAGGACACGGAGGGACCGAAGGCTAAATTGCTTGCCTGAGGTCACCAAGTGGCACAGTGGATTATAGCCCTGACTCCCTCAGCTGCAAAACTTCTAGCCCTCTTGCCCTCCTGAAGAACTTTGAGATGTTAATTATCTTTTTTAAAAATGTGCTAACTATGTAGTTAGTGCAGAGCTACAGGCAGGATGCTCATTGCTTCCTGGCTCCATTGGTCACAGTTGTAGTTGGCTTTCTAGGTAGATCCCGAACATTGATAGGTGCTTCTCTTACGCCATTTAGTTCAATGGATTGTTCTAACACGGGCTTTTCTCTTAAGAGAAATCATAGGGATAGACTTTAAGAAATTGAGTGTCTTCTCAGACTGAAAACTGCCCATGTAGAGGTCATCCACAATGGGTGTTTGATTAGCACTTCCAAGTTGTTAATTCCTGTTTTCTCTAGACACAACAAAAACAGGAAATATTTACCAACTCCACAGGTGTCAGGAAATACTTTAAAAACCCTGGTGGCCTCAGCCACCTGCTTGAAGCAGATAGCATAGGTACAGAAGGTGAATTGTCTTTTTAAAAGTGCACTTTGGTCTAAAGACCTTTATTTGTGCTTTCTGAGGGTCCCCAAGCTTGCTTCTGTTGAGATAATATCTGCTCCCACAGAGAGCTACAGGGTATGCAGACGTCTTTATGTGAACACCTTCATTCATTTGGATTGAAGTTACTGTCTTCACAGTTCAGGGCCCAGTTGATTAAATACTTCTAAAAAACTCTTGAAGGAACAAATCTTAATAATCAAAAATAGAGATAATCTTATTCTTTTTCCCCTTTTTTTTTTTTTAAACTGCCTCTAGAATTTTTTAGAAAAAAAAAAAATACAAAGAATAAAACAAACATCACTGGTCTCCTGACTGGTCCATGTACGTATTTTTGCACAAAATTTAGGGTTACTATATGGCATGATAATATGAGATTTGTCAACAAATATACAGCAATACTCTTTTGGCTTCTCTTTTCTTGCTTGCTTGCTTGCTTGTTTGCTTGCTTTAGGTAGTGTTACTCTGTAGCTTTCACCAACCTCAAACTTGTGACCATCCCCCTGACTTAGCTCAACAAGGGCCATGATTACAGTTGTGCACCACCACACACTGCTCATTGGCAGTGCCCTTCAGCAGACTCCACTGAATTGTCTCATTGAAATCACCATCTATCTTTACCATCATTTCTCACTGATAATCCTGCACATTGAATGCCAGCTCTGTTACCGAGTGGGTAGAACAGAAAGAAACAAACTGCTACTAAGTAAACTTGCCATTCTGCTGTAGGCTTACTGCCTTCGGGACCTTCCCAGACAGCCTTCTGGGAAAAGTGCTCATCTGTCATGCAGTCACACCATTCATACTGGCCTCTGTCTCCTCCCCTCCAATCCCCTGAGGCCATTTCAGTTCAGCTGTTTCTATGGGGGACACATGACAGGACTGTCCATTCTTCTTCAATGTCTGTCTTTCCATAAGAACAGATCATCTTACAGCTTCTTGAGTCTTCATCTTCCACCCCCATCCTCTTTGATGATCTCCTATCTGTCCTTACAAAGGCCCCAAGCATCTTTGTTATCATCTGCTGCTTACTTTCTGAGACATTGCCTCAGACTTGAGATCCTCCTGCCTTAGCCTCTTTAAACCCCTAGAATTTAAAATTACTTGGACATTTTCACCCCCTTTTAAAAAATAGTAAACCAAACAAAAGACTCCACAGGTTTTTAAATTGGGTATACCTTGCCAGGAGGAGTAATTCATGCATGCTTTTAGTCCCAGCACTTGGGAGGCAGAAGCAAGAGGATCTCTGTGGGTTCAAGGCCAGCCTTGTCAACATAGAGAGTCCCAAGACAGCCAGAGCTACATAGTGAGACCCTGCATTGAAAACAAAACACAACAAAAATTAGGTATACCAACTGCTTAGAAAATATAGCAGCCAATTCATGATTGGCTTGAGTTATAGCTTATTTCACTTCTAAGCATCTAACTGTTCCTATTTATCAGTCATTCTCAAACTATGGTTTCCAGAATCTTGAATTACCTAGGAGTGATTGAAATGAGCCCTACCTCAAATCCTACTGAATCAGCAACATGTGGTCTACTGAAAGCTCCAGAAGGTTCCAGAGATGCTAGCTTTTGAGAGTCATTACTCTATGCTTAAAATTATTTGGACAGTTTTCACCGCCTTTTTAAAAATAGTAAACCAAACAAAAAACTCCACAGATTTTAAAACTGGGTATACCTTGCCAGGAGGAGTGGCTCGTTAAGTAACACACCCTTTTTAAGTGGGGTAGTAGGTAAATGATTAGGGTAACTAAAAAGGAGATAGCTATGTGCTGTTGGATTGGATTTGTGGATCCTCCACTCCATCTAAATGGCCATATAAAAGGAAGAATAAAACAGCAGAAACAGAAGCCCTTCCAAACTGCCTCTCATAAGAAATGACAGTCTAGTCAGGCTAATACTGGCACTGCCCTAAAGTTATTGCTTGCACTGGTGTGGCTCTCAGTGTCTGGTAGGTGAGGGCTGGATTCCATGAGGATTTCAGAGATCCTACTACCAGAATAGTCAAAAGAGTACAGAGCAACTTAGGATACATGAATTCTAGCATACGGGGTAAAGGTCATGACACTGAGACCTTAGAAAGCATGACTGAAATTAGAGTTGACAAGTCTATTCTTACTTGATTATCTATGGTCACACTGAAGGTTCTGAACTCCGGGCTTAAATTTCAAGCTGAAAGTCACCTGAGTCACTTCACTCCCTAAGGGAATTTCATGAAACTTTGTTGACAGGGGAGACAGCATAGGTTTTCGCTTTTTAAATTTAAACTTAGTAAGATGATAAATATCTTTTTAAGATGTAACTTTGTATCTAACAAACATCTATTTTCCACTATTTAAAAAAACTCAGATAAGTTGGATCTTTAAAATATACAGATATTTCAAATCATACTTCAAACGCATCTGTAACTCAAGGCTGAGTTTCCCCGTGCCATTTCTTGGGTGTGGTCCTCACAACCTTTGGTGTGGAGGTTTATCTCTTCTTCCTGGGGTACTGAAGGATCTGACTTTGTCCTTGTTTTAAAAGGCACAACCACTTTGAAAAACATTGGGAAGTAAATGAAAATAAAATGCTAATGTTAATTCACTGTTATTCAAATACTGAACAACAGTGAAAGAATCATCACTCAGTAACCTTGATAATATTGGTATAGCTATATACTACATATACTACATCATGTACTACATATACTTCATATGCTACATATACTACATTATATACTACATCTTATACTTCATATACTACATATACTATATCATGTACTACATATACTTCATATACTACATATACTACATCATATACTACATATACTTCATATACTATGTATACTACAAACAACATACCATATAGATAACTTAACATACCAAAATGCGGGTTTTGTTGGTCTTGAATTAAAAGAGAGACAGAGTGACAGAGATAGAGATAGAAACATAAGTTTAAGAGAAAAAATGCCCAGAAGTGAATAAGACTGTAAAAAATGTCTGCATGTATGGGGACCCACTTTTCAGGAGGGTCACAGTCTGAATTGACCAATGACAGAAATGTTCTACCCTTCGTGCTGGTACAGAAATGCATCTGCAGCATAAAATTTAATGAAAGGGCTTGTCCTCTAATGTGAATTAGCTCTTATTGATTGAGTACAATTTAAAAGAAAACCAGTCAACATGGAATGCCGTGCCATTTTTATTGAGCAATAATACATTGTCCTTTATAAACAAACCCTAACAGCTGGTTAAGCCTACATTCAGGGGTCTTCCCACGAGTACATTCACAACTCCACTGGCAAAGTTTGAGAATAAAATATAAGGAAATAATGAAATACTTCTTAAATAAGCTCTTCATTCCAAATAAAATACTCTGCAAATATCTGCCAGCATTGGCAGTACAAAAGGTCTTCTTGTGCTAAGGTCCTCCAGATGGAATCTCAGTTCCATTCATCAATCAAGTGTGAAAGAATAAAAAATAAAAATAAACTATACCGTAAAGCTGACCCATTTCTTAATGAAAATTAGCTTTCCTTTCTCAAACTGTCTAAAAAGTTATTTTCGATTTAAATTTAAAATTCACTCGAGATATAGCAGCTTTTAAAATTTTCAACATTTTACAAACCTAGAGTAAGTACATTTTTATTACTACTAGTGCAATTGTTAATAACGAAATTTCCATATATGAGTGTTTGAGGACCCATTTTAAACAAACAACATTAGGGTAATTTCTCTAAGATAGCGAGACATATGGGTGCTGGAGAAATATTTAAACTACAAGATTTGTTTATAAAAATACATAAAGATTCACCTTCACCCTGTTCTGTCCCTCAGGAGGCAAACTACTTCCTAGATCTTCTCTGGGCCCACAGTGTTTAAACCAGTGATGGGTATAGTATATACATGTATATTTTCACTCCACTGTTCAGCTCCTCTGCCCGCCCCCTTCTCATCAGATACAAGTAGCTGTAGTAACAGCATTTCCATTTAAAGCAGTTGCTCAGACTTCCATGAGCTTCCAATATCTCACTTTCTTCAAGGCTTTTCTGGTCTTGTTTTATTTCCTCCAATTAAAACAGAATAATAAATTTTAAGCTACTTCAAGGAGGAGGCAAATGTTACAACGTCTACTTTCACTACCATCACTACATTTCTTACTCCTAACACTTCTTCAACCTGTATCTCAATAAAAATGTGCACCCAAGTCAATGAACCCTCAGTTCTTCAGCTTTGATGGATTACTCATTGACAGTAAGACCGTCTCAATTGCATATCAAGTTCCTTGGTGATACTACACACACACACACACACACACACACACACACACACACACACACACACACACACTTAACAGATCTATATGAATTTAAATATTTAACAAATACCTAAAAGTGTTCAGTCATATGTGTTTTATAAGTTGTGTATAGCCTACATTTTTTTTTCCTGAATCAAACTTGATCTCCATAAATTACATGTCCACAGTCTATGTTCTAGACGGTTCTTAAAATGTTGGCTGAATGTTGGTCACTAAAGTGGAGCCTTCTCTTGGCAAATCTCAGTCAGGATCAGCGTGGATTTAACCATTTCATCACCGAGGGCTGGGCGGCGTTCCCTTCTCCAATCTCTTCTCTCACAGCATTGCCATCTCCAGATGCTGCATCACGCTCTGAAATTAGAAGGCACACAAATCATGTCCAAACATCCGGAAGTTAAAGATCAAGCGTGGATTTGTTTCATTTTGGTTTTATCTTTTGGTTGAGTTTAAAATAAATCTTTGATTCAAAATCCTCTGTTCACTCGACTTAACAGCTCTGAACGACTCTTCCAGCCAGATATCGCTATGTACACCTAGCACTACTTCCTCCTATGGTCCACATGTAGCCCACCCCTCCTGGACATTATCTCACTTTATCCCTAAAATTCCAGCTTAATAAAAGCAGGACTTCTAGCACTTGCTGTCTCTTCTACTTGCTCGCCTGTATCCTTAGCATGAATAACAATTTTTGCAACATGATAGGTGCTCAATACATACCCAGGAAATGATCAGATGCTGCAAAAATAGATCTCTAAAAAGAATTTTATATTAACTTCATTAAAAGATGAATTAACTTCTTAGTATTGCTCCAGAGGCAGCTCTCTTTTCTAAGGGTAGATCTTGTTCTTCATACAAGAAAGGCTTATAAGATTTATAATTTTTTTTAGAGTAAAATCTGCTCCTATGAGAAGTGAGACATGCTTGTGTTCACAGTGCACATCATGAAATATAGAATGGAGCAGGATTAGTGTGGCATGGCAGATAAATGGATATGGAGCATTCCTAGCTTGAAAAAATGGGACTCATGAGTTTCCATTCTTGGACACTGGTTGCCAAAAAAGGAATAAAATTTAAAGCTAAGATGGATGGGATCAGGAATCCCACTGGCCAAGAGAACAATAGCTAGCTGCAGGTAGCAATTTGAAGAAGATCCCATACAGTTGGGAGAACCTAGGATGGTGGCCCGGGAGTTATTTGATCTGTTCTCAAAGGGTGGGCTCAGAAGTGTTTGTGAGATGCTAACCGGAAGTCTGTGGCAGGACTGAGGAGCCATGCTCTTCCCTGTAGACTCTGGTGCACAGAGAGGCAAATCCCAAGCAGACAAGGCACAGGCAAACAGGACAGCCTGTCCATATCCTTTCAGACATTGTCCCCTCAGACATTGTCCCCTTCCTCATGAACCTGAGGGTCACTAAGATTACACGAATAAAAGATTTTTAAATATGGATCCAAAAAGAAAACCAACCGATTTCCTCTTACATTTCTAGTAAGAATCTCCATTCCTAGCTTTCAATAAAAATAGTTTTTGTAGCTTAGTATATAATGACCATTCAGTGATATATAGCCTTCTAGAATTTTTATATAGTAGCCAAGACATCAGCATCATTTGCAAGCAAATTAAAGAGAGTGGCAAACTTGTATCGAGGCTGCATAGCCAAAGGGAAACTGCCAGTGGGCCAGAGCAGAAGGGATTTAGGTATGCCAATCAAGAGTCCCCATCAGGGAGACTATTGCAAGCAGCCATACTAGCCTCCCAGACATTCCATCCCAGGTACCATCAAAGGGTCACAACAAAGTACTGGAGATGTAGTGTGATAGTAGAACTCATCCAGTGTACACAATGCCTTGGCTTCGGTCTCCAAGACCACAAAAATCAACCAACCAAAACAAAGACAACAAAGATCTGCAGTGCAATTAAAAGCTGCCTTTCAGAAAGATTTAGGTGCAAACTTCAATGACTGAAGGTTTAAAGGTTATTTCTTCACAGTTCTTTGTAACCATGGTAACCATGGTCTTAAGAGAGCAAAACAAGTGTTAGGAGTGGTGACACATGTCTAAGTCCCAGAGTTCAGAAGGGTGAGGCATGTATTGCTGTAAGTTTGAGGCAAGCTTGGTCTACCCAGTAAGTTCCAAGCCAACTAAGGTTACATAGTGAAAATCTGATTCACTTTTAAAAACGAAAAAGAAAAGATAAAGGGAGCGGAAAATGTTTGAGGCTGCAAGGTAAACTGAGAAAATAGATCTCAAATCTCTTCTGTAAACAATTGCTTCAGAGCACTCCTGGATCTGAGAGAGACTGATGGGTGGTTTTCATTTATAGTTTCCAGGTACTGGGAAGAACGTGAGGAAGAGGGAAACCAGTGAGTCTGGGCTATTCAGAAGGTTCTGGAACAAGCTGGAGGCAGTGGATATGAACAACTAGATACGCTGATGACCCTAAAGGGATTTGTCTTCACATGTTATATGAAACTCACATAAAAAGCCATTCAAGTCTTAAATCCCCCACCTTTTGCTTTTCAAGGACTACAAAGATAAGTCACATGATTTAATCTGTTCATAGTGCCCCAGTTTCTAGATTCAATGTCCATGAAGCTATTCATCTAGTAAGTTAAAATTTGATGTATAAGACCTCGGTCATACTTAAAACTATCAATTGACTTAAAAGCACAATATCTAAAGATGGTAACGGAAAAAATAAGCTCATTTGCTGAATTTCACACACAAAGGGCCAGAAGCACAACCTAAATAAAATGGATTTGAGTGACAGCTTTCCATCTGGAGGCGGTGTAGTTTATTGATATTAATGGGCAGTTGTTGTGGCTAACTGTTGAGAGCTTAAGAGTGGATTCTGTCTTCTCCAAATGATCCTTTACAACTGTACGACCATGGACCCCGCCTTTTTATTTTATTGTTAGTTATAGAGTGAGGGTATGTGCGAAACCACACAGCCCGGACCTGTCAGCCCCATGTAAGCATTGCTACAGTTTTATTATTCCCTGGATCTCACCACAGATATTAATTCTTCCTGGCTCCAAAATCCATAAACCCACAATGATTCCATTTTATTGTTTCCATTTGATGAAGGAGGAGGGGAGGGGAGGAGGAGGAGGAGGAAGGAGGAGGAAGGAGGAGGAGAAGGAGGGATAGGAGGAGAAATATTCTGTATCTTTTGTTCTGGCTCTTAGAGCTGATCCAACAAATACCTCACTGCTCTCTGTCTGTGTGGAGTTGGGAGAGAAATGGCTTTGTCTAGTGAGTTCATAAAACAGATCATTTAATCGGTCAAAGAACTTCACCTATCTCGGTTGAATGGTTTTTTTAAATGGCAAATTTGTTGTTAATTCATTAACATGCAATAAACTTCATGAGAATCCATAGTATCCTCAGAATTATCAATGAGATTTGTTTTGAAAATAGCAAAAGCTACCAAACTCAAGGACTGCTTGTCTTTCCCCTGAGGAAAACAAAGAAAGCAAGCTCATTTAGACTGACACCATATCCTACTCTTAGTTTTTAGGGTGATTCGAACCGAGACTAAGATCACTGCTTAGCTTACCTGTGTGGGAGGCAGAGGTTCTGCTGGGTGACTTGGCTGCTGCATACTGGAAGAAGGGAAAGTCCAGACATCTCCCGGTCACCCTGTCACAGATGCCTGACTGGCAATTGCATGTCTCTTTGCATTCCATCCCGAACGTGCCATAGGGACAGTCTGAGGGCAGAGAGAATGCTGCTTGTTAAGCATAGGGCTCCATCCTCCCAGCCCTGGAGAAAAACTTAGGATTTGAATCAGTCTCCTGGACATTGACTGAGGAGTGGAAATCACTCTTCAAAAACTTCAGGGTTTGAAAGTTGAAAGTTGGAGTCATAAATGTAAAACTGCATAGGAAAACCAGATAACACCTGCCTCGGGCTTAATTAATTAGATCATGATTCCAAGCTAAAGTTAGCGACACATAACAAATCTCCTTAGACAGGTCTTTAAAAATACTTCCCTCTCTTTTGTCCTTCCTTGCTTCCTTGCTTCCTTCCTTCCTTTCTTTCCTTCCTTCCTTCCTTCCTTATTTATTTTTTCAGGGTGTCTGTGTGTGTGTGTGTGTGTGTGTGTGTGTGTGTGTGTGTGTGTGTGTGTATGTGTGTGTAAACACACATGTGGAAGCCAGAGCACCACTTACTGGATTGGTTCCTTCCACTCTGGGTTCTAGGGCTTACATTTCAGTTGTCAGGACTGACAACAAGTGCCATTCCCCATCAAGGCTTCTTGCCAGCCCCACCCTTAGACCAGTCTTTATTCTATTTGTTTTCTGCACAGATGACAGATTCTCACAGGTTTCCTTGGACACAGCTAAGTGAAGATGGGAAATTAAAGAGCTATAAGCATTACCTCCTCAACTAGTTTGATGGGTGTGAGTGTGTCCTTCATCTACAGTAGTTGACAGTTTACTGTTTTAAAGAGCTAAGAGGCCCACCTGACCATGAAATAACGAGTCTCCAGTCTTCTCCCATACGTGTAAGATTCTTTATCTCTCAGAACAGCACGAGGCCTTCACTAACTTTTCCAGCTACTAGGAGGTTCACTAATCAAGCTCTCTGCAAAGATAAGATGCTAAGTGAGCGAGAAACCTCAGGAAGGACACACCTAAGGGCTTGCACACCTACCAACAATGAGGAGCTCTTTCGGAACTTAATACTTCATAATCAGTATTTAATACTTAGTCTAAAACATTGCAGTGAAATAAAGAGGCCTATCAGTTATTTGAAGATTGAGTTTGTGATATCTTAGTAGGGTAACTCAGCAGAATCTATATAGGAAGAACAGTGGATTTCAACCTGTGGGCTATGGCCTCTTTGGCAACCCACTATCTCTAAAAATATTTACATTGTGATTCATAACAGAGCAAAATTACGGTTAATAATTTAACAAAAAAAATCATTTTATGGTTGGGATCACCACAACGTGAGGAACCATATTAAAGGTGGCAGCATTAGGAAGGTTAAGAAGCTCTGGTGGAAGACGCATTCTTTTGCTAGTCTACAGTCCCACATGTCATGAGGCGTAGCAGAATTTTAGCCACCCCGCAGTACACCAAAAGACTGTGACGAATGTGTATCAAGTAGGTCTTTAAGAAGACATAGCACTGTCACTCAAATGATAGAGGAATCCAATGTTATTCGTCCTCCATACCGTGGGAAGAAAAGTCCTTAAGACAAATTTGGAAAAACCCTCTGGCAGAAAAGCATGGGGTTAGGATGTGACTGTCTTCAGAGAAGTTCAAAATGGAAATCTTAGCCCACTTCCCAGTTCTAGGTCCAAGGTGGCTCCTATTGAGCTGTGTGCTGATCAGAACATTCCATAGATAAGTGCTGGCTACCTGATTGCTAGCAAGCAACACGAGATCAAACATCTAAATGTTAAAAACAAACAAACAAACAGAAACCTCACACATCTGGATATACAAGCTGACATGTACTGTCGTCATGTGGCTGAAGGATGGAATTCACCTGCAGCAATGGGGAATAACTCCACCAGGCTGCTAAAGGTGGCTAAAAAATTATTTCCAGCACCAAGAAAACAGTTCAAAACTGAATTCACCAGCTCTGCGGAGAATGCCAGAAAGAGCAATTCAAAATAAATTCTTAATAGCATAGTTCACTAACTGCTGCCTCACAGCTGGATGCTTTACCCTGTGCACTGTCCATTCATAACCACATTTACAAAGGTGTTTTTATGCCAAAGGAAAATCATTTCCCTCACATGCTCACTCGCTGTTTCATAGGACAAGACTGAGTTAACCACTTCCTCCCTAATTTTCTTATGTGAGATGCTTTTTTCTTGGCAGATAAGCCAGTAATTTCCAGAAATATAAAGCCTATTCAGTTGA
Source organism: Rhynchomys soricoides (assembly GCA_019843965.1). Classification (NCBI taxonomy): domain Eukaryota; kingdom Metazoa; phylum Chordata; class Mammalia; order Rodentia; family Muridae; genus Rhynchomys; species Rhynchomys soricoides. The sequence goes on along the minus strand of JADRCH010000005.1, from coordinate 29,506,105 downwards.
AAGAAACGTGTAAATGTGTGTTCAGCAAAGCAAATAGTTCCTTACTAAGCCCACCTCCTGTTGGTCTTAATAAAAAAAGTAATCTATGCAAACAATAACATCTTCAAGTTTTTTTCTAGAATTCACTTCTTAGCCTTTCGCTAGTTTTGCAGACTAAAAGATGACTAATTTATGAACTGTTTTCTAAAATGAGACTTAGTCTTAATTCTAGATGAATGTCACCCAAGAAAGGTTGTAATTTTACTGAGTATGAGTTATTTAGAAATTTCTCAGAACTTGGTTTTCTGATTTTGGCAGTTTTTTTGTATTATACAACTGGTTGCAGGTATGAGCACTGTCTTTTTATAACGATAGCATATTGTGATGCGATTATTAGGCATCTATGTATGCAGACTTTTAAATAACATTTTCTTTTATTTTTAGACATTTTAAAATATTAATTTAGTCACTAGGTTTGAAAATAAATTACACATCAATGCATCATTTAGTTCTTGCTTTCTGTCTTAATTATAATTTCATTTCTTTTCTTTAAATCTATAAAAGAGCCACCTTTTTTAAAGATCAAAAAACCCCAGACTTTTAGGTTACTATTATTTCTGCTTATCTTACAACATCTGCTACTTTCTGTCCAACTGAAACATTTTAAAAATAAAACTAGGTTTATTTTATACTTCAGGGAACCCTCTTGCAAGAACTTGAGTTATTTTGTTGGCTGACTTAAGCCCACCTTTTGCCATAAAGCACGTTAGTGTTCATCAGGAATACTTGAGCCTACGTAAGGCGCTCCTCCCGTGAACTCTTTCAAGATCAAAGGCTGGTGAAATCTGGGGAGCTAGAAACGGCTCGAAGAGGTTATCTACGGAGGACCTCTGTAATCATTGGCTTCCAGAGAACAGACACCTAAACCATTTGTAACAGGCTACCTGTCAAGTTTCTAAAGCCTCTCAGAAAAAGAAGGCATGCAAACTACCACTGCAACTTTCCTTCTCAAATCTGAATGCATGCAGTGAACAGGATGCTGCAGCCCTTGAGATTCCTGCACGCTGCTTTCCAAACCTCCCTGCAGATAACCTTTTCTCTCTATCATACACACCACCTGCATACACGCATCCTCTCTAGTCATTCAGAGGAAGGAACACACCTCCCCAGGCTCACTAAATACCCACCGCAGGGAGCCCTGCACAGTGGGAAGCAAGGAGTTGCTCTTTACCTTTGCAGATACCAAACTCGTCACCAAAATCATCCTCCTCGCTGTAAAAGTGACATGTCAGCCCCGGACCACACTTGACCCCGTCCATGCCTGAGACTGTACGGTAGCAGGTTTCTCCAGGCCCCGCAGCGCACACCTGGCAGCAGCCACAATCATCCAGCACTGTCCTCTTGCAACGCAGGCTGCTTCTGCACTCAGTATTGTCACAATGTTCGGGGCAATCCACCGCATACTTGGTGCTCCAGGTCATGCCCAGGTGCAGAGGTACCAGGAGTGTGGTCAGCAGCAAGAGGCTCTTCATGTCTCAGCAGCTGGCTCCTGCTCAGCTCCCTGCCGTCGTGGTCTTTGCTGGTGGGAAGCAGCCGTCCAAAGTAGTAGCTGAGCTTCTGCCTACACGTTTTCGAGTTTTATACACTGTGTTGCCCGCATGCTTCCCCGTCATCAATTTCCTCAACCCAGCAGCAGCGCTGTGCTCTTGCCAGCCTCTCTTGTTTTAGTTTATGAAATCCAGGATGAAGGCTGGATTAACACGCCGCTGCCATCCAGGAATTGAAAAGCCCAAGCTGATGTCATCTGTTATGTTTAGATGGTTGTTTTGCATGAGGGCTGAAAAACTCCGCTCACATCCGTCTCAAGGACTCAAGGACATCTGAGAAGAAGGAATAAAGAAGCCCCCTTCTGCACAGGAATTGCTCTGACACCAATGTAACACTAAAGATGCAGCTTTGTCTCAGAGCCCCTTAGCACCGAGGAGACTGATACAGACATGAATCAAGTCAGAAGCATCTAACAAGTAAATAACAACAACATGCATTTGGCAGTTTTCCTCAATAAATAGCTAAAAGACCATTTGGAAGAAGAAATAATTATATTGTGCTTTTTCAAGAAGGAAAATATTTGGATAGAGGCCTTTTTTAAAGACTTCCTCCTTCCTCACACATTCCTCCTTGGCTGTTATTTCTAAAGCAATTTTTGCTATCCATGTTCAAGTCCATCCTTGCTGTTCCTGTGTTTAGTCAGACATACTGCAGCTAAGCATTTTCTTTAATCAATACAAGAAAAGCGGGGGTTCGGGGGTGGGTAAGGTTGTCCTGGCATTGTTCTGAATTACCCAGTTCTGGAAAAACTTATCATTTGGACTGCTCCTGACCCAAACCCCCTGGGAAGAAGGCTCATCCATCATCATGTCTGTGTGTCCAATGACTGCATCCATCTTTCCTCTCACCTCCTGGCATCAATCAGAGCTCTTGCTTCAAACTTCCCAAACAAGGCAGTAAGCCCAAAGAAACAAGTGAGCCAGCAGGGAAACCAGAACACAGCTCCAGAAGGGCAAGTCATGGGGAAAACATTACCCAGCAGGAAACAAGGCCTTAATGCTATGGAGAGACACAGTGTAGCCCCACCAAGGGAAACAATAGTCCTCTTAAACTATTGGCTGGCTCAGGACCTTCCGTAGCCAGGCTTGTGCAATGAAGGGATGCTAGATGTCAGAGAAGACAGGGAAGTCCTCACACTAATTACATGCTCCATTTTAAACTACCAACCCAACTTGTCAAAAATAAAGTCACTATCACTTGGTAAAGAAATGACCCCTGTGAAGTGGGTAACTCCTGTCTGTCACAAACTGACTGGAGCATCCACAGAACTCCTTGTCCTCTGTTGAGAGTTCACAGTTTTAGAGTGTTTGACCTCTGAAAGTCCTGAGGCCTCTGAAGGATGAGGTGTCCAAGCCGCTGGATGTGACATGATCTTTAGGCGTTGCCAGTGTACATTTTGGGAAAATAGGAAATGAAGGCAAGACTTTTAGCTCCCAAATTTCCCCCAAATTTCATGACACTCTGACTTGAAATACTCTGTGCTCATCTCTTCAGGAGCAAGCATGGACTTAGCAGGTGGGAACTTCCTCGTTTGTGATAGTTGTAAGATCCACAGAGTACATAGCATGTGCTGTTCTTTGTGGCTATATTAATTATATAAAATTATTCATTATGTAGTTAATTACACAAAGTAATCCATTTTGACATTCCCATATATGTGATATATACTTTGATCATATTCAATCCTTTGATTGCCCAAGCTTTATAAGATATATTTTTATTAATTCATCCCTTATTCCTCCCCATAACTCCTTTTGAATCCACTCCTCACCTCCTCAATGCCTCCCAAATTCTGTTTTGTTGTTGTTGTTGTTGTTGTTGTTGTTGTTGTTTTGTTTTTAGCAAGCCCCGATCCCACTTGTACTTCCCATATACTCATAGGAATGGGACCATTCCCTGGACTCCGGACAACCTACCAGGGGCCACATCCTTAAAGAAAATTAACCTTCCTTACACAAGAAGCCAGCAATTGTCAATAGCTTCTCAACTACAGGGGTGGGGGTAGG
>JADRCH010000005.1:29474673-29502502 GCA_019843965.1 Rhynchomys soricoides | reverse complement strand
CAACCAGGGATCTCTGGATGCCAGCACATCTAGATATTTAACTCCAATGGAATCTCTGGTAACAGCAAGGAAATCAAGCTGTTGGTTTTTTGACCCCAGAACAATCTAGAAACTTAACTTTTCTCACAAGGTCAGAGTTCTCTCAGAGGCACATGGTCTAGACCCAGAAGCATATAAAGCACTGTGACTGCCCAAAAAGCCTCTTTGTTCCCAATTCTGACAGGTTCTAATCTAAGGAGTCAGGGCAAGTTTCTCCAGTAACTAGTTTTTTTTTTCAGACTTGGGTATTAAGTTCTTTCTCAGTGGTAAAATACCTGAGAAAATCAACTTAAAAGAGGAAAGATTGCTTTGACTCATGGTTTCAGCCCCTAGCAACTTGGTTGTGTTGTTCCTGGCCTGTAGTGAGTCATAACATGATGACAATGAGCATATGATGAAACAGAGATGTTCACCCCTTGACAGCCAGGAAGCAAAGGATAGAGGTATCAGGAACAAAATACACAATTATAAGAGCAAAGCTCACTTTCTCCAAGTAGGTTTGACCTTTCAAGTTTCTACAACTTTCCAATATCCTGTTTACCTATGAGGAAAGTCAGAGTCACCAAGCCCCTTCACTTACCAAAAGTCACAACTTAGAGTACTGCTACAGTAAAAGCAAATATTCAACACAGCTTTTGAGGGACAAATGTGATCCAGTCCTTGATATATCTGGGTTTATAAGAGATTCCAGTCACATAGTGACCCTGCACCTCCAAATATGGACCCACATCCAAAAACCTACAAATGCTGCTCCAACACACAGAAAAGAAGTGTTGTGAACAGCCATGTGTCTCTGAATGTCTGTGTGGCTCTGATCTTAGACACCCAAGTCCAAGTGTCAGTCCTTCCACTAGTCCATCAACCAGCCTTGCCGACAGACATGAAATCTCTTTCCTTTTTCTCAGTAAAACATAAGAAATAGAAATGTCTCCTCTTTCACAAAGAGATAATGTGAAGATAAAGGGAAAGTGTAAAAGCACAGTTCAACTCTAATATACTATGGTTTTCTTACAAAACAAATGGAACCATGAAAGGCAATGAGCCAATGAGCGTCGCTCCGGCCCCATTCAGTCCTTCATTTACTTCAGTCTCTGCAAGATCACTCCCTCATCCAGGAGTTCGCTGAAGACCATGGTGACCAGTTCAGGATCCTCCCTCAGGAACACCCAACCACCTCCTAGAGGCCTCGTTCAGACAAAGCATGATGAGACGGCTCACTCAACTTCTGTCTTACTGTAAGAGAGTTTGGTTTGGGTTTGTTTTTAGTACCATTGTTTTCCTAAATGACTGAAGCATTAATGCAGCCTCTGGAAGTCAGCTAAACATTAGGGCCATCTGACACAAGGAAAGACAGCTTTAACGAGTCACGTTGGAGGCTGCTACTAAGATATTTGGAATTTTTGCTAGGAATTTTGGAAAGACTGAGATTTCTGATTAACACAAGAATCATAGGAAACAGTTGGGTTATTCCTCTCTAATAATGTGGTACTTCCTTTGCTCAACCTTGAACTGACCCCTTTACAGTATAGTAAAATGTTATTCAGGACCACCCTGAGGAGATTAATCAGCTTCTTTTGTGATGAGGGTCTTGGCCTTTTATATGACATGGGCAAAATAAATGATTGATGTAAAAAAAAAATATTTTTTTTTAAAACCAAGGTCCAAAGCCAAGAACTTGAAAAAGAGAAATAAAAAATAATATCTAAGCCCTTTACTTAGGATGAACTGGCAGCTTCAGACTCATGCTTTAATCTAATGTCAAAGTATCTTGGCTCCCTTATTCCTGGGATGTTCATAATGAAGGACCAAGGACCATGTTGTGACAATTAAAAACAAAACAAAACAAAAAAAAAGAGGAGGCAGAGTAAGAAAAGAAAAAAGGCATTTCTTTCTGTCAGATGCCATGGTTGTTGTGAAGTTTGCAGGACTATAATCTCAAATCTTAGTCAACACAGCACCCAAGAGTGTTCCAGTGCACTGTGTCTCAGCCAGCAGGCTACCCGCATCACAGCAAGCTGGGGAACTTGTCAGAAATAGCGGAGGATTCCAGCTTGGCATGCCTGCTCTAGGGCTGGGGGTTGAAGTTTTTAAATAAATAAACCAATTAATTCTTAGAAACTCAAAACTTTGGGAAACCTCCAAACTATTAATTTTTTTCAATCATATTTCATCATTTTAGGAGAACTAATCCAGAGACCACTCTGGGGATTTCTGACATAAAAAGTCTGTCGATAAGAGACCCACTTAGATTCTTGATTATATTACGCTTGCAATTTTTTACATATGTCACTGGCTCTGCAGTCATCTTCACACTTTCATTGGCAATACATGCCCATTTAAAACCTGCAAGATGGGTGTCAACTCCTCAGAACGGAGTCTCAAAGGTACCAGTGGCATTCCCATGTAAGGAGTGCTCTGACCCTGTGGCCAGGAGATCATCTACTTAAAAATAAATAAACAAACAGAGATATTAATTCAGAAGGCTCGATATGAATGTTCATCATCTCAGGGATGTTTGAACTTTTGTTAAATTTATGTTTCTTCTTTATGTGTTTACAAACATCATGTAAAATAATAAAAGAAAATTTATGTCCAAATAAGACAAACAGTGTTTGTTTGTTTGTTTTCTAAGATCCAGCAATATAAAAGTATTCTGTCAGGGTACAGTTGGGTGAATATTTTCCTTCATCAACAGACACACAGAATAATAACACACATCGTAGGTTCAATGAAATACGGTAGTTACTGGCTTGCTTAGCAGTAGAACGCATTCCATTTATCCACCTTTAATCTCCTTCTAGAGCATTACATTGTGAAATCCAAGACCTTACTCTTGCAAAGCTGCCTGAAAACCATCATCCTAACTTGATCTGACTAGAAGAATTTTGGAGTTAAGACACATGTGCTGTAAAACTCAACTTTAATAGCCCACTCTCGATTCCAAAGCACGAACACACAAGCCAGCTTATCAGTAGACCAGGAGCCTGAGTCCACACCACCGTTTCCCAGACAGCATGCTGAGCCTGCCTTCCTCTGTAAATATATTTAGGAAGTACTCGCAGAATAAAACACCAAACAGTGCTCTTAGCAGTGAATGGAATCCAGGAGTTCTCAAGGTGGCAAATTAAAATTCTGACTTCTTTACAGTCTAGTTTAGAAAGCTGTTCTGCAGGAGACCAGGCATTTCTGCACAGGATTGCCTTGTTGAGTACTGACACTTGCTGTTTTTTCAATAGTAATGCTTTTTTAAAAAAATTTAACATGACAAAACCTTAAGGCTGTGAGTGATCACCTTCCAGGTTACCCCCATTTTCTATACCAAAAACAAGAAAATAGAGTACCTGACCCTACCAGTGAGTATCTCAAGGGAATTTTAAAGAGGTTGAAGAGAAAGCCACTGAATAATCCTGTTTGAAAGGAGGATAAGTGGGAGGGGCTAAAAGCATCAAAGTTGTCCATCTGTGTCCAGAAATAATCCCAATTTCTTTCTCCTTAAAAGACAGAATGCCTCCATGGGAGGGTGGATGAATCTCCTCACAGGGGGAAATCAAATAAATATTGGAGGTAGATGGAGGGAGGGAATTGGATGGAAGAAAGGAAGGGGAGGGGAGCTGGGCAGATGGGGGCATCAGGTGTAGGGAGATCAGGGGGAGAGAATGCAAATCTGTGTGTATGGGTGCATCTCTCAGATATGCCGGAGACCTGGGACAGAAGGAGGCTCTAGGGTGTCTCTGGGGACAACTCTAGCTGAGAGTCCTAGCAGTGGGGGATATGGATTGTAAAGTGGTTACCCCCTGTAGCCAGGCAAGACTCCCAATGGAGGGATAAAGATATCAAACCACCCACAAAACCTTTGACCCAAAAATGTGTCCTGCCTACAAGATGTGCAGGGACAAAGAGAGCAGAGACTGGGGGAATAGCAACCTATGACTGCCCCAAACTGAGACCCATCCCATGGGCCAGAGCCAATTCCTGACATTATTAATGATACTTTTATGGTGCAGACAGGAGCCTAGCATAACTGCCCTCTGAGAGGCTCCATCCAGCAGCCAATGGAAACAGATACAAAAGCCCATAGCCAAACATTAGTTGGCGCTCTGGGAGTCTGTGGAAGAATTGTGGGAACTATTGAGGGACCGGAAGAGGAAAGGAACTCCACAGGAAGACCAGCAGAGTCAACTAACCTGGACCTTGGTGGCTCATAGAGACTCAACCACCAACCAAAGAGTGAGCATCGGCTGGACCTACCCCCCCCCACCCCCACACATATGTAGCAGATGTACAGCTTGGCTTTCATGAGGGGTCCCCCAACAACTAGAGCAGGGGCTGTCCCTGAATCTGTTTGCCTGTCTGTGGATTCCATTCCCCCGACTAGGCTGCCTTGTCCTGGCCTCTATGGGAGAGGATTTGCCTAGTCTTGCACTGACTTGATGTACTGGGGAGGAAGTGGGTAGATGAATACTCAGGGAGTGGTCCCTTTCTCAGAGGAGAAGGGAGAATGGGAGGGATTTGTTGAGGGAGTCCTGAGATCCTGTCAGCCATTCACACTCAATAAGGAGAGCTGAAGACTTCATAGTACCAACTGATGCTTTCTTTCACGTACATTCCCACAATGAGGGCAGTTAGAATAATCAGATAATAGAAAACATTAGTACCTGAAGAGAGGGTCCAGGAAGGGGAAAAGCTGAACCCACACCATCCTCAGCAACATTCCAGCTCTAAATTACCCCAGCTAGAGTACACTCAATTCATAAAAGTATGACTTAAGAAAAGGCTCAGGGACTCACTGACAAAGACACCAGAGCTTTTGTTTGTTTGTTTGTTTTTAATTGATAACTTGAAACTTTAACATTTATCTTTGAAAATATATAATTTATTTTTAAATAAAACAAACCAATTACAAATCAAATCCTTTGTATCTAAAGCTCTTAAGTTTTTCTTAATCTTGCTCTGAGGTAGTTATACATCACTTAGAATAAACCCAGTGTAAAAACACTAACAATGTAAGATTCATTTCCATAGACAATAATTAGGACATATTGTGAGGCAAGGAGCCCGAGTCTCAGCCATTTTGGAGGCCTATAATAAAGTGCTTCAGACTGGGTTTTATGAGCAAAACTTCCTATCACACAGTTCTGGAGGCTGAAATCCAAGGTCAGGGTGGCTGGGTTTTTATGAGTCCCTCTTCTGGCCTGTCCATTCAATGCCCTCATGTTCAGGGATACCAACAATTTCCTCCAGGCCATATTTCATCCCTCACCCAGCCTTGCATGTCGTCTCTGCTCACCCTATATAGACCCCACGTGGCAGGTTTCTTCTGTTTCGCTCAAGGAGAAGCCACTTCTGTGATAAATATCACGGTCCTCAAAATGCCTGGCTCAGACCTTACATACCCCAGAAGGTCATGACACAATATAGCCTTTAAGGGAAAAATATGCAACTTCCAGAGAGTAGCATGAAAACCACAGTGAGTGAAAGCTATTGGCACCCCAACTTTCTCGCAGCAGCAAAGGGTTCAGGGAACGGTGCATCAGGAATGCTCTCTCCCTCCGTCTCTTTTCAAATGAACATGCTGAATGTCATATTACTGCACATTCCAGAAAGCCGACACACTCACTGTCTATCCTATTCCCCCTCCTCACTGCACCAAGACTGTCACTCACTCCTCTGTCTGAAATTAAAGGCAAGCAGAAGCAACTGATTTGTTCCACCATATAAAATACATGCCTTGGAGTCAAGACTACTCAAGTGTGAACTCTGAACGCGCGGTTGCTAATAGTACTGTTTGTATCTGAACCTAGATCTCCCAGCTGCATAAAGGAACACATGAGTGCACCTGCTTCCTTGAGTTGATCTCCCAGCTCAGTGCCTGGCAAGTAGTAATCACTCAAAATATATTGATGACAATGTGGGCTCTGGCTAGGGCTCAAAGAGACTTCCCTGCTGTTCTGGTTCCTCATAAGCCCATGATTCTTGATGTCCTTAAGGCACCAAAGTGGAAGGACATTGAGAAAAAAAAGGAAGCAGAGAAGGTCCTTGGATATGAAGATGCTCAGGCTGTGTCCTCATCCACTAGACCTTTATTGTAAGTTTGCTGGGGGTGTGTGGGGGTGTTAGGAGAGAGTGGACAGAGCTCAGTCTACACAAAAATTTCAGTGTTATCTCAAACCACTGTAATGGTTTATTTTAATAGACTCAGCCATACATATGTGGAAGCTTCAATATTGGCCCAGAGTTGGGGGAGTTGGGGAGACTACAGAAGCCAGCTGAGAGCCTGAAGGCCAGAAGTGGGCTTTATTTATAACACCCCAACAGTTTCCAAGGGAGTGAAATAACAAGAGCTTGGGTGAGATGAGTCACACAGATTCACAGGATCAGAGAAGTCACCGGGGATCAAAGGACCGATGAGCCTTCCAGCTCACTGCCCCTCAGAAACGCAAAGACTCATTTCACGGAGCTTTCTCTAATCTGTCCCAACTAATTTTTCAAGGATTGAGTCAAGGAGAAGGTTCAGCGGGAGACTTTGTTGCTATAGCCACTTGGATTTCAGACAGGGGATTTCAGTAGCATGAGGAAGAGCCCTGTTTTATAATACCTTCCCTCAAACAAAATGAATGAAAGACAAAGCCCTCCTTAGGAGGGAGGGATGAAAGACACAGCTGAACAATTTCCAAAGCATACAGAAATAAATACAGACATCACTGAGCATCACAAATAAGGAACTAATCTAGTCAAGTGTAGTTACATAACTATGTGTCTCGTGGGCACGTCTGCTTGCTCTTTCTGTTTGTCTGTTCCATGATGACGACTGCCCACAGAGAACCAATTAGATATGACGTTGATATCAAATACATTGGTCATAACTTTCAACGTTTGTCTCACTCATTGCCTCCTGTGTAATGAAGGGGAGTAATGTTCAGTAGGCGCGGCCTCATGAACTGACATGAAAGATGATCACTGAGACTCTTGAGAGCAGGTTAAAGAAGAGAGAACTATCTGTATCTTATCCCTATCTCTACTTCTTGGAGCTTCAGTTAAACTAGTGTAAAGTGTGGTATACCCCATACAGACCAGATCTGATAAGTCAGGGTTGGCTGAGAAGACAGGTCATTCCCCCAGGACCCATCAAAAGCAGTGTACAGAAGCCAAAGAGAAGTAGAGTTGGGACTTCACAGCCTTCCAGCAACTTCCATGGTGTGAGAAAAGACTGGACACAGGGTATGACAGTCTGTCAATACCTCAGTTCCAGCCCAATCCATCAATGCAGCAATCCTTTCTTAGGAGGCGCTGACCTTCCCTGATGTGATGGGAGCTGAGGACTGAGTCTTGAGGCTCTTAGATGCCACAGCCAGCTACAGAACCCTCATACCAGCATTCTTGCGTGAGGAACACCAACCCTCTGCCAGCATAATTACAACTGGCCAGGATTGGTCCCCGAAAACATTGAGAAATCCACTGGTCACCTTTGTCCTGGGGGGAGGGGAGGGCTAGCAGGCTCACTTTTCCTAGGTAAGCTACCTCTACCTTCAAACAGTCACGTACCCTCGATGAGAAACTGTCCACCTGCTCCCTCTCTGTAGTCAGATCAAGAATTTACAGTTTCCCATCCAAGCGTAAAGTATGGCTTTCTTATTATCTCAGTGGGTTTTTTCCACTTGACACCTCTCATCCTAAATATAGTCTCTCCTCTTTCCTGCCCTGTTCCGTGCCTTGTATGTACTATTTATTACCCAGAATCCCTTGCCCTCCAGTTTTCGGTAACTTGGCATGAGAAGAAACTGCAGAAAATACAAGGAGGAGAGAGAAGGCCCATGATAGCTCTTTCCTGGCTTTAATTGTCATCCTACTGTTCTACAGCCCCTCCTTTTGATGGGAAAGCAGCAGAAACAATAGCCTCCTTTTAGCCTGAGACCCTGAGTGCCTGCAGTCACCACATCTCTGTGATGGCACCCTTTATGAACGTGGATCCATTTGAAACACCTGAGTGAGATCAGTTTCCTGAGAAGAATTTATTGAAGTGAGCATCATTCAGCTTGAAGCTCCTGTAACTCTATACTTTTGGACCATGAAGAATGTTAAAACATCCTGAAAGAAATATAGTATAAGCATTAAAATTAGATGAGAAATTCTGCCTCCCACTTTCCAAAATCATCCATGACTTATTTAGAATATAAAAAGATCTGTGAAAAATTAATTGAATCTATTTATATCAAATTAACTAAACAGTTGCCTTGAAAAACTTACATGCTTTCAATAAAACAGTATGATTTAGGTTTGGGTGAGAACATTGCATTCACTCATTAAGTGATGGTAGAAAAATAATATTATAGACTCATGTCAACTGTCCGATCTGGTACTCCTTCTATGTGTGTTCTGTGCCGATACTGATTCACCACCAGGACTCCATTCTCCATCTATAAAATGCATTTTAACCGGGACTAAGCCTTCATTACTAAATTACTGAAGAGACTTGTCTTCACTCTAATCCACTTGGCAAAATGTTGGCTGCCTGCTTGTTTTGTCTCTTGCCTTCCCACGGGAATAGTAATCTCATTTAGTAATCTCATTCTCTTATTAGAATATATAGTTCACAGTGTCAATTGTTGCCAATAGTTAGTGTTACCACTTTAAAATTGAGAATTAAGACATCTGTCCTAGAAAAAAAATTTTTTTTAAATAAAATACTATGTTTCTCTGTGTTGGGTTTTGACCCACAGAGTTTTTCCATCAATTTTCTGAGCCTTTCCTCTAAGGGACAGGCACATAATCCCTCTTACTAGTCTCCCCTAGTTCCTGATTGCTTCTGGCATATTCATAAAACAACATCCTGGGGATCAAAGGCTTAAGATTACACAATGAAGAATGTTCTAGATGTCTGGAAATGGAAAGCCTACACTCCTCTTGGAGAGTTTTCCTTCTTCCTAAATCATGAATTGCTAAACCTTCCTTGTCTTCTGGAACTTTGAGCCCTCTGATTTGGATCCTACAAGCTTCTGTGGCTTAGACTTAAGTGGACTTCTTAGCATGAAGGGCTGGTTACCTGGTGCTGCTGCAGCAGGCTTGCTTGGATCCCATTGAATGTGTCCTGAGGCCTCTCCTCTAAGACTTCCAATTTAAAGACATGTGGCTTTGTTCTGAAACCAACCCAAGGCCACAAAGGCAATGACACTGAGCCGCGGCCTTTCTTCCTAATGTCATGCTGTGTTACTATGCAACTCCCTATAGTTTCCTTATTTATTATCCCCATAATCACACGTATGTGTGTGTGTACATGTGTGTATATGTATGTGTGCTAATGTCATCTGTAGAATAGCAGCCCCATACTGTCTCTGTGATTTTTGCTTCTTTAGAAAGATGTTTAAACTCATTTTAGTATAAATAGTACTCCCTGAATAAAGATGAAACTTTAAACTATTTTTATAATCCCTTCCCGTAAAGCATGCACATATTAAACAGACTCCTATCTGCCTTAGCATTTCTAGTGTGGCCATTTTTTAAACATTCTCCTAGCAAGAGCAGCTCAAGGCCTTTTGCCCTATCTGCAACCTGACAATGTGCACAGTCAGAACATCATTCCATACCTGGCCTACATATGTGACAAATATTCCTTCCCAAACTTTCTCCATCTGTGCCACCACAGTGGACACCTCATCTCAGATGCTTCCTCTGTATCTTTGGAGGATTTTTCAATGGCTAAGAAACACTACACGAAGACTCTAAATGAGAACTCACTGGGAAGTCAACACTTCAACATGCTCTCAGGTATAGGTAGTATTGTCTAGCAAAAGTCCTAAGAGACTGAGGGAAGGGGAAGCTGAGAAGAACAAGAACATTGAAACTAGAAGAAGAAAGGTCCCTATAGTCAAAGTTTGCCTGCTTCAGAACTTGATGTTGACTGGCCTTTATGAGTCTGTGTTTTTTGTCAAAATCCAGAAAATATAGAGGGAATTAAAGACATATACTGAGCTTTACTCTGTTTATTAAGCAAGGAATGAACAGAAGTAGATTTTGAAACATGTTCTTTCCTGTTGACACATGTTCAAAGAATGTCTGAAGGAAATACTAAATTAAAATGCAGACGGATTCAACTATTGGCATCAAATCTCTCACAATGAAATATGGCTGCTATCTTGAACACAACGGGAAAGAAAAGAAGGTTCTCAACATCAAAATTTTGTTGATGGAAACAATGAAAATCTTAATTTAGAATAGTTTTTTTAAATGTTATTTTGACTTTAGCATTGTGAATTCCCTTGGAAACATTTACTCAAAATGACTCTATTATGTCTCTGGTTCCTGATATTACTGGGGTAAAAAAAAATGTAGGAAATAAAAGACTTTAATATTTAAAATTGAGAAGTAACTGCTCTAAACAAACAGCTATGAATAGTATTATAATGTATTTTTAATTTTCCTCATAGATTCGGGAAGGGTAGTAGACATAATTTGTAGTCTCTTGATTAAGTGCCTTATTTGGCATAATTAACTTTCCATCCTCTTATTCTCTTGCAAGTTTATAGAGGATAAGATGAAGTGTTCTCTGGAGAATTTCATAAGATATTAGGGTGTAGTATATGCGTTCCAAATTCACTAAGAGATCCACAGTTCTGCTCAGGCAAAGAGGTTTTTTACAATTTGCCTGCGTCCTGCAACTTTGCATGATGGTGGATTTAAAGGTAGTGTGTGTGGTAATTCAATACAGGAGGACATTTCAAAGTAGTCCAGCATTTGGACTATGAAATGGGCCTGGATGACTGCTTTTAACCAGAATCACAGTGAGAACTAAGGGGAAAAAATGGAACAGAAATGTTTGTGAAATTTGTAGTTTACATAGGAAAAAAAAAAAGGTGTGCACAGAGATGGGACCAAGGAAAGTATGGTTGCTGAGAGATGAGAGCTACCATAAAGCCAAGGGTTTTACACCAGGGCAGTAGAACAGATGCCCTATGGGTAGCCCAGGAAGTGTCCAGACCCCACCCACTGTAGGCTCAAGGTTACGAAGAGTAAACGCCTTGAAAAGATGCTTCCTATAAGAAGAGTACCTCTAGCCTCTAGAGATCTAGGGTATCTTACTTCACAGGGCCAGCCACGAAGTGCTCTCTCTCCAGGATACATTTCCCTATCTTCAGTTGTCCAAGCATGTGGAGGTCAATGTGTCTGTGGTCCCAGGAGTCCCAGATTCAGCTCAAGCCAGCAACAGACTGCTACTTTCTATGCAATGCTGGTTTTAAATATATGTTGTTCTGGTTAGGTGGATTTTTGTTACTGTTGATGTTAAACTGACACAAGTAGAGTCAAATCTGAAAAGGAATTGATTTTTTTTTTTAAAGGCCTTTATCAGACTTGGAGGCAAGTCCGGGGCTTTTGATAGAGGGGAGCCCAGCCCACTGGGGGGCAATGGCACTCCTGGGCAGGTGCTCTTGTGTTGTAAGGAAGCAAGCTGAGCTAGCCAGGAGGAGCAAGTCAATAAGCAGTATTCCTCCTCTATGGCCTCCCTTCAGTCCCTGCTCCCAGGTCCCTCCCTCCAGGTTCCACCCAAATTCCTGCTGACTTCCCTTCATGAAGGACTACAAGCTGTGAGGTAGTCTTCTCCTCACCCTTAGATGCTTTTGGACAAGGTGTTTTATCCTCTCAGTAGAAATCTAATTAAGACACAAATAGGTTGCAAGAATTGCAATGTCTGGGAGTTTCCACACAGACTTCAAACAAAAAGAAATTGGAGGCCTCGTCATGGCAAGCTCGGGATCCCTGTCCTGTAGACAGCAATACCTCCTGGGTTTTTTTTATTATTGGAAAAAATACATTCTCTTGTTCAATGAGTCCCTATATGTGATTCATTTTTGTTACTTGCAGCTTAAAACATTCCTTCCTGGTATGAAACACAGAAGCATATGATGGCTAATCTTGGTTGTCAGCTGGACTAGAACGCAATGAGCTAAAACCCAAGCTTCTAGGTACTCCTTTGAGGGGAATGACTGAAGAACACTGTCAATTCAGAACAATTCAAACTTGAGTGAGCGGAAGTGTTTTGGGCAGGGTTCCTTGGTGCTGTGCTGCAGGGTGACATGCTCAGTTCAAAGTGCACACACCAAGACTGTAATGCTGTCTGGTAGTGTTGCACAGATGAGTGCTGCCAGAAACAGCTTACCTCACCTCACAGTTGACTTTCGAGTTAATTGTTTTGGTTGTTGAAGCTCTCTAAGAATCTTCCAGGACTCAAGAAGCAAGTTGGGACTTCTAAGACATCCAACCTTGTGGACTGAAGACCCACCAGATTTTTGGCTTTTCCACTCTGAGACAGCCATTGTTCAGGTAGAGAAATACTGTCATCTCCCAGTATTTAAGTTGGAAATTAGTCTATCTTCAGAATGCATTTTGCTTGATTTTAGAAATTGTTGTTTGAGTTTCTCACTCAAGATTCATAAACACATAAATTTTGGCTTGAGATTAGGATAGAATTTTCATTAATCTCTAGTATAGTGTAGTATACTACACTAATTTCTAGTAAAGTGTAGAACTGAAAATTATAAAACCAAACGATCTACAACTCTGAAAAATATGAAAGATGCTCATATTAAATATTCAGCTAATATTAAAATCTTTATGTAAAAATAAACAATTGCATCAGTCTCCTTAATATGGTAATTTTCTTTTGTCTTCAATGATCAAATCATAAGGATGCTAAATAATTGTTTTAAAATCACTTTTTAAAGATTTATCATCAAGGCTGGAGAGACGGCAGAGTACTGACTGCTCTTCCAGAGGTCCTATGTTCAATTCCCAGCAACCACATGGTGGCTCACAACCATCTGTCATGAGATCTGATGCCCTCTTCTGGGGTGTCTGAAGACAGCTATAGTGTATTCACGTACATAAAATAAATTTAAAAAATTTTAAAAAGATTTATCATCAGTAAGTGTTTGGTTTTAAAACCTAGGGCTAAATAAATTTTCTCCAGCAAAAAGGAGATCTACTTTTTAAAATTTTTTTATTTGGTCGGGTGCATGTATATGTGTACATGTTACATGTAAATTTTTCCACAAAGGCCAGAAGAGGATCAGGGATCCCCTGGAGCTAGAATTCTAGACTGTTATGAGCTATCCAAAGTGGGTGCTGTGAACTGAACTCAGGTCTTCTGCATGAACAGTAAGTGCTCTTAACTTCTGAGCCATCTCTCAAGCCAGAAAAAAATTCTACAGTACAATGATTACCTTGCTCTCAGCCTAATAGGACAGGCCTATGGTTTCCAACAACTATGAGCTTTCACCTAAATCTGAAAAGAAAATGGCAAAATGACTTAGAATTAACTCCAGGTAGAAGGTTCAGAGGATGGGAGACTTGAAGCTGATGTGTGGGTCATGCTGTAAAGACTACAGAGGGAAATGGTGTGAAAAGCATAACCCCACTGGTTCAGTCTCTGTGAGCTCCTATGACCCCATATGAGCTTTCAATATGATAAGCTCACTCCTTTTACTATGCCTGTTTCTGTTATGAAATGTTACCATATTTTATATGGGACATATCTCACAGGATCTGAGCTGTTCCAATATAAATGCAATTGATTCATTATAAGCTCTGCCATGGTTTCCTTCTTTCATGGATATTGTGTTTATTCCTTTCCTTTCCCTTAGCGCCTCTGCTTTCTTATATTTTTCTTTTTTATTACAATAATTTTCAAATTCCATATATATATATATATACACACACGCACACACTAGCACTATATTTCCATCATTTCCTCCTTCCTCTCCTCCTTCCATTCCCTTTCCACACTACCTTATGTCCTTTCAAATTCATTTCTTTTCCTTTCTTCTCCATTAATTTGTTTATTCACTTTACAGCCTGATCAAAGCCCCTCCCTCCTCTCCTCCCAGTCCCCATCTTACACACCCTCCCCCATGCCCCTTCTCCTTCTCCCCATGGGCCCAGGTTGGTTGACTCTGTAGGTCTTCTTGTAGTGTCCTTGACCCCTCCAGCTCCTTCAATCTCTCTCCCAACTGTTCTTCAAGACTCTCTAAGCTCAGCCTATTGTTTGGCTGTGGGTCTCTGAATCTGTTTCCAGCAGCTATTGGATGAAGCCTCTCAGAAGATGGTTATTCTAGGCTCCTGTGCGCAAGCATAGTGGAATATCATTAATAGTGCCAGGGGCTGGCTTTTTCCCATGGGATTGGTCTCAAGCTGGGCCAATCATTGGTTGGCCATTCCTTCAACTTCTGATCCATATTTATTCCTGTACTTTTTGTAGGCAGGACAAATTTTGGTCAAAGGCTCTATGGATAGGTTGATGTACCCCTCCCTTCACTAGAAGTCCTGTCTGGATACAGGATGTGGCCACAGGATGTCTCCATATCCTCATCTGCTAGGAGTCTCAGTTAGAGTTACCCAGAAAGACTCCAGAAGAAGCTTAGTAGCATGGCTTACTTTATTATTGATATATATGTATATGTCATATATATTATACGAATAAATTTACAAATTCAATATACTGAGTTCATTTAGTGATGCTCACAAGTATGTTTGGGCATGACCGCTTTAGATTTGGATAATCAATTAGAGGACTCAACCAGGGGAAAACAAATTCTCCTTCTCTCAGCAGTTGTTAATTTCTCTTTATCTAGGGGTGGCACCCTGTGAGATTTCCCTCATCTGAGTTGTCAATCAACTGGTATTGGCACTGTGTCTTGTTTAGTTAAACATAGTGTTGAAATTTCAGCATGTAGTAGTTTCCGTATCAAAATGGAAGACACAACCTCACAACCAACTTCCTGGTCCTCTGGCTCTTAAAATCTTTTCACCCCCTTTCCCATCATATTCCTTGAGTCTTAAGAGTAGGGGTTGTTTTTGTAGATGCATCATCTAGGAGTGGCGGCATATGGTTGTTCTCTGCATTTGACCAGTTGTAGCTTTCTGTAATGGTCTCCATCTCATGAAAAAGAAAGAAATAAAGAAGGAGAAGGAGAAGGAGAGGAAGAGGAGGAGGAGGAGGAGGAGGAGGAGGAGGAGGAGGAGGAGGAGGAGGAGGAAGGAGGAGGAGGAGGAGGAAGAAGAAGAGGAAGAAGAAGAAGAAGAAGAAGAAGAAGAAGAAGAAGAAGAAGAAGAAGAAGAAGAAGAAGAAGAAGAAGAAAGGTATGAGAGCTACACTTCCCTATGAGTATAAGAGTAAATGTTCTTCTGGCTTTCCAGAATGTAAGTCGTTCCCCATACATTTTTTCTTTAGTTTTTCTTATATCGTGACCCCCCAATTTTCTCCCCAACACCCTACTATGTCCAAATAATGTTCACTTTTCTCTATTCAAGGCCTGTGTTCCAATAAAACCAGAGTTTGGATGAGAGGTCAAGGCTACAGACCTTCCTTGGCAGTCATCCCTATTGACAGGATTCTCACATGTGTAAATCTTTTAAGAAAAATATTGCAGACAATGTGAGTGACCTGCCTTGGGTCCAGTGACATCATAGGGACCACCCACTGTGGGACTTTCCCCATCTCTTTCACAACATTTGAACTCAGACAATGAAATCCAAGGCCACCCTGAAGAAGAACAGGAAGAAGTATCGTAAAGTAACAGCTTGAAGGCTGGAGAAAGAAGTAGGCAGATGACGGGCAACCAGGCGGGTCATTCCAGCAGACATCCTGTTTGCCAGGTCCTTGAGGTGTTCGCCTGTGGGTTCCCCTTAGGCCAAGATCTTCTCAGGGCAGGCAATGTTCATAAACTACTCCTTGTATTTCTTAATCAGTGGTAGTGAAGATGATAATGCAAAATGTGTTCTGATTAAATGTGAAAGTAGAGAATGATAGAATAGATTTCATCACCATCTCTATCCAAGAGAAGGCATACAGCAGTCTTCTAAAGCGTTCAATAAGCAGCTTAGGAAAGAGCCTTAACCCAGCCTCCAGCCTCTCAGCCCTGATTTATACTGAAGTGCAGCTCTGACACCCAGGGTGCCCTTGTTTTTTCACTTTGTTTTGTTTTCTGTTTTCTTTTTGCATTTGTTCTTAGGACTATTCATTTCAAGACCCTTGTAGGCAAGATGTCTGTAACCTGCTATAGGATTTACATTTTCTTAGGACCTTTGAGCATCATATTTTTATATAGCACCTCGATGTTCTTCCCAAGCTCAATTGCCAAACCACAGTTTCATTGTAACTGCTAACAGATTAGTTAAAATAGTACCAAATGAATTAATTAAACTGTAATTTGTAATAAACAAGTTAAACTACTACCAGACAGAAATCAAGCCCCCAAAACGGAGGACTAGAAGAGGGAGATGCAATAAAATTCTACCAGTGCTGTTCTCAAGCATCTGAGGCTGGGGAGGGCTGCAAAGTCGAGGACATGATGAGATCCTTTCCAAAGAGACCGAAGTATGTGTGTGGTGTGCAAAATGGTGGCTGGTGGGTAAAGGCTTTTGCTACCAATCCTGACACCAAGTCTGGGTCCGCATCGTGAAAGGAGAGAATCCATTCCCATAAGTTGTCCTTTACACATATGCCATAACGTGCACACACACACACACACACACACACACACACACACCCCTTAATAGCTAAATGGAATTTAAAGTAATTTTTAAATGGGTCTCAAGAGATGGCCTAACAATTAAGAGAGCTTTCTTCTCTTCCGGAGGACCCAAGTTCAGTTCCTAGCACCCACATCAGGTGGCTTACAACCTCCTGTAACTCTATCTCAAGGGCATCGAGTGTCCTTTGACCTCTTCTGGCACCTGCATCACATGCCCAGACCTCCCACAAAGACAGACACAAATTCATAAAACCAAAATAAAATAAAATAAATCTCTTTTTAAAACCAGCTTTGAAAAGGACACCGAAAGAAAAGCAACAGGAAAGTTTTGACACTCATCTGTTTCTGAGTCATGTCTTCAGAGTTTCTTTGTCCTACATGGGGGCAGGCCAGCAGTGTGTGTTGTAACTTGTATTTACTTTTAGTCCATCATGGACTAACATTCTTATTTAATACAAATGAATATAACAATTAATGAAATAACAAAGACATATAAAAGACATGCCTAACTTTTTAATAACATTGAACAGATTATGTTTTATTTAAAAATTAATGTAAAGCCTTGTTGAATTGCTGAAACTTTCCAAATGCTGGCTTTCAGTTTCTGTCTTTGTCTAGCTCCTAATGAATCATAAACAGGTCTGAGACTGGCACAAGTTTGTCAGCCACACTTCAAGTGGTGCAGTCCCTAAATAGTGTGGCTTATGAATCTGCACGCAGGTGCCTGTGCCACAAAAGACAGCCCCCAAGGGACAATCAAACATGTGGTGTTGGAAGCATTAAGACACCTGGTTTATCAGGTTCTCCTAAAATACAGAATTGTCAAATTTCTCTCAGAGCAGCTAACAGGGACAGCTAAACAACACAGCAAAGAACCGCAAGACCCGGATGTGATGTGAGGAGCTGGTCACAGGCTGAGAACCGTGCACTTGCTCAGACTAGTACAGCCGCTGTAAAAGCCATCCAAAGCAAACATAGCTCTCCCCACAGCAGACTCAACAGAGTAAAAACCAACACCCAGAAATCAATGAGATGACCCAGTTCACTGTATTACACAGCCCACTGTCTTCAAATACAGGACCCCAAATACGATAACAAATGATACTACTAACTAGCACTGGGGTTTAGAGCCAAACCCTGGTAACTCATTATTAGAAACCAACACAATTCTCAGAATTTTCCAGGTCAGCTACAAAAAAGAGTTATGAGCCTCTCCTCTCAACTGAACTAAATCTCACCCATGTCTAATTTCAGTGTCCAAAGCTAAATCCTTTTTCCCTTCAGCACAGCCAGATTGCCTCCTGAAGTGTGTAAGCCAGGGGCTTCTCAGAGGGAAGAGGGCAGACAGTGTGGTCAGGTTGAAGGAAACACAAAGTCTGGAGCCAGCACATAAGGGTTTAGGGGCCATCAGCTATCTGGGTAATCTAGACTGTCTTAGCTTCAGTTTCTCCATCCATAAAACAAAGATGGAGGGGCAGCCACCTCCCTGGAAATACAGATGAAAATGTTTAGCCATCTGTAATAAAAGCTATGCAGTTGTGAGTCCTTACTGTAAATAAGTAAGCTAGCAGAGATGTTTCAACTTCGCCATGCTAAAACTGTCCTTTACAGATTATATCTTACTTGCATTCAGATCATGTTTACAAATCACCCACCCTCTTCTGTTCCCAGCATCAAGAAGGTATGGTTTAAGAACAGGTGTGATCATGCTCACCTGACAACTTGGGGGAAAGGCATACAAAAGATCAGTAGAAGGCACGTCAGTAGTGGCGGAGGTGGGTTGACAGTTCATGGAACATTTGAGTGGTCCTAACAGGTTTGGTTTGGTATGTTTGTGGCTTTTCTCAAGCTCCCTCCCACTGTCTCACCTTTTGCTATCTTAGTTTAGCAGAAAATCACTGTCCTGAGCGTGTTTCTTTTGCTCAGTGTTTGGAAAGTTTTGAGTGGCTGCATGGGATACTGCTTAGCCAGTGCTGTGTGCTAACATACGATTTTTTTTTTTTTTTGGTTTTTCCAGACAGGTTTTTTCTGTGTAGCCCTGGCTGTCCTGCAACTCACTCTGTAGACCAGGCTGGCCTCGAACTCAGAAATCTGCTTGCCTCTGCCTCCCAAGTGCTGGGATTAAAGGCGTGCGCCACCACTGCCTAGCTGACATATGCTTATTAACATCCATGCCGCTGCAGGCAAGCCAGGAGATTTTGCTCAGTTCCAACACTGTGGCCTTAGGCAAATAAACCTGTCTTAGTTTATCTTTTCAACCATAGCATACATATAATTGCTGTCCTGCCCTCTTCACAGATAAAAACAGAAAGATTCAAATGATCATGGAAAGAGAATTTTGAAAATTGCTTAAGCCATTCAACTTACATAACATTAAATTATGCTATATAATGGATAATATTAACTCTCATTCTTATTTTCTTATCAAAGAAGAATTTTGTAAGATTCTTCTGGCATCTACCAAGCATAACAGTTTTGGTTTTTTTTGTTTTTTGTTTTAAATAAAAGACAGATTTCATAAATCTTAAAAAAACAAAAGTTTTGTAAATTTTGGTAAATGTTTCTAGAAAAAAATGGGGCTCTCGTGCCTAATCTATCTAAGTATGTTTGAACCTACATTATAATGTATGTACTTGAATACTAAGTATGGACAGACTCCTGCAGAATCCTGAGTTTGGAAGATAAAAGGTCCATGAAAAGATCTGGCAATTTGTTGTCATCTGTTCCTGGGAAGAATGACGAAATACAGTCCTTTTAAAA
Source organism: Rhynchomys soricoides (assembly GCA_019843965.1). Classification (NCBI taxonomy): domain Eukaryota; kingdom Metazoa; phylum Chordata; class Mammalia; order Rodentia; family Muridae; genus Rhynchomys; species Rhynchomys soricoides. The sequence continues at coordinate 29,483,183 of JADRCH010000005.1, read as the reverse complement.
GACTTTATTAAGGCCCTGGGTAAACATGTGGTCATTTTCAATTAAAATTGAGTCAAAGAGAGTTTGAATAAAAATATGTTGCCAATATTCCTCCTTAATAACATTATTAAATCTCCAAAAAGTGTAACTAAATTTAACCAAATCTGGTCACATTTAAAGGAAATGGCAAGACAAGGACTGTGTGTGCTACGAAACACAAGGGTTTCTCTGGATGATATGCATGTGGCAGCTAAGTCACACCATGAAGCCACGAGGATCTGGACAAGGCTCTGTCTTTCTCCATCATAAATCTACACCCAAGTGAGAAGCGGAGAGGAATTAAACATGACAGGCACCATTTCGTGCTGAGGAAAACATAAGATTGCTTTAGAGTTTTCAACCTTCTTCATGCTGAGACCCTTTAATACAGTTCCTCATGGTGTGGTAACCCCCACCCGTAAGAATCATAATGCAAATATCTGATATGCAGGATATCTGATATGAGACTCCCAAAGGTGTCATGACCCACAGGTTGAGAGCCACTGCTTTAGAGCAAAGAACAGCTTTGAACTGTCTACAACTCACTGGGGTCTCCTGCCTTGAGTAGCTTTTATTCTGTCACCGTTTGTACCAGGAATCCTCCTCCAGAAATGAGTTCTCCACTGCACACCGACAGCACCCAAAACTCCCCCCAGACTTATAGATGTTTTGAAACCTTGGGTGTGAAAACTCTAACGTCTGGGATGCGTGAGGTGAGCAACTTGCAAGAACAACAAGAACCAAAACCCATCTTCAGAATCTCCTTCAACAGCCACAAAGCAAGCAGTCTGTCTGTGCTCCTTAACACCGAAGCCCTGTAATTATGAGGTTTTCTTCATCTGCTCTGGTTTTCCTTGTTGCTGGGGTTTATATGTCTTCAGAGTGTAAGTATCTCATATTCCTGGCTCATGTGCATTTAATGTGAATCTTTAGTGATTGTGTTGTTACACTGCTAACAGTGCTTTCCCTCTTACCCGCTTCTGTTTAGACAACTGCTAACCAGGAAAGGTATTATAAGTGTTGAGTACCATTGCTGTTTTGTTTTATTGGTCTTGAAAAGGAATAAAAGGACAACGGTGCCTGCTGTCAGAAGGAACTAGACGCCACTGCTGGATCATGTAAAATCTTTTGGCTTACTTTCGTAGGTTTCCATACTGAAATTATTGGAGGGAGAGAAGTCCAGCCACATTCCCGGCCATTTATGGCTTCTATCCAGTACCACAACAAGCATATTTGTGGAGGAGTCCTCATCCATCCGCAGTGGGTGCTAACAGCTGCCCACTGCTACTCTTGGTGAGTCCCCTATGCTTTTCTGTGTACCTGGTTGTCTATGTCCAGGACAAAGAACACACATAGGATAAAGTCTAGTCAATGAATTAAGCACAGTAAGATTAACAACAGCGATAAGAGGACAATTAAATCAATCTACTCTAGTAATTTAAAATGCATGTATCATTTATCTCTGGAATATTTCATGTAATGTTTTCAACAGCAGTTGACCACAGCAGTTGAAACTGCTGAGAGGAAGCCTGAAGGCAAGGGGCCATTCCTGTCTCTTATTTGGTGGGTTTTTGAGAATTGGTGTTTCCATTTAGGTATTTCAGAATATTTGACACATTTAGTAAGCACAGATATATTGCAGAGGACACCATGAGTGTGTGCCCTGGCAATGGAGTTGCAGATTCCTTACTCCCTTAGCCTTACCCTTTACCCCAGAATTCCAAGGCCCATACTTTGGAAATCACAGCAGTAAGAAGCAGCCACTTCCTGAGGTTGGGGAAGCACAGTTACTGCGGGTTTATAAAAAAGTGAAGCAGAGCAGGTTATTAGGCTTGTAGATATTTAAAGGGAAGCTTTTCGGACCAGGGAGGACAACCTCCATGTCCCTTTCAGCTTAAGATGAAGTATAAAATCTATCTTGGGATGCTGCAAAGAGAGCCAGTAAATCCTTGATGTGGCGTTTACTTGAGTATTCTGATTTTGTTTCTTCTGTTTCCATATTTGCTTTTTAAAACTTGGATCCCAGAGCTGGGCAGTGGTGGCGCACGCCTTTAATCCCAGCACTTGGGAGGCAGAGGCAGGTGGATTTCTGAGTTCAAGGCCAGCCTGGTCTACAGAGTGAGTTCCAGGACAGCCAGGGCTATACAGAGAAACCCTGTCTCAAAAAAACAAAAAAAACCAAAACACTTGGATCCCAGATCACCTTCTTTTTCTTACAACAGTATAGCCCTTCACTTAAGAACTTAAGGACTAGAGAGATGGCTCAGTGCTTAAGATCACTGGCTGCTCTTACATAAAACCAGGGTTTGCTTCCCAGCACCCAAATGATAGCTCACAACCATCTGTTAATTCTAGTTACAGGTATCCAATGTCTTCTTCTGATTTCTGCATGTACCATGCATGTATGTGGTGCATACACATACGTATAAGCAAAAACATTCACACACAAAATAAAGTGAAGAAAAGCAATAAAAAATAAGCAGACATGGTGGCATATGCCTTTAACCCCAGTACTCAGGAAGCAGAGGCAGGCAATCTGTGAGTTCAAGGACAGCTTGGTCTACATACTGAACTCCAGACTAGCCAAGGATAGATAGATAGATAGATAGATAGATAGATAGATAGATAGATAGATAGATAGACAGACAGACAAGGCTTCCAAACACTGCTATATAGACATCAATACGATCTAAACAATACAACTGACTTGATTCTCCCTGCTTTGGATAACGTATGGTTGTCCCATTTTAATGGGACCATGTTGGAAGCTTGGAAGCCTGAAAATAGGGAAAAGACCCCTTCTGTCCCTACAGAGTGAGCTGCTGGGTACCACCATCATTCTCTTACACACCCTTGCACCCCTCCCCACCCCCACCTCTGTCCTACTCTCTGCAGCACTAGAAAATTTCCTTCTCACGCCTCTCCAAATACGCGCTCACTCATAGCTCCCCAGACAAGGAGCTAAGCGTAGAAATGCTCAACAAACACGGGGGAAAGCAGAAACAAAGGAGAAGATTTGGGTTGGGGGCTAAGTGTGAAGCATGGCACATGATGCATGACGTCCCAGCAGGAAGGTGACAATATTAAGTTATTTTTAAAATTTGTTTAGAAGATCCAACTCCAGAAAACCATATCCCCACAATCGGGGGCGGAGATAGTTTTTAAAATAATGGTGATAAAAAAGGAGGTGGGAGAAAAGAAGGGAGGGGTGGAAGGAGGGGGAGAACTGAAGTGTGGTCTAGGCATTTTTTAGAAAGGCCTTGGCGTTTGGAAAAAAAATCTTGCTAAATATTATTTTAAATGGCTGGCATATAAACAACTCAGAAATATGTGGATTGAATTTCCTCCAAGGGAGATTTGGGTGTAAAAATGTAGGCAGATCACTGCTTAGAAAAATATTAAGCCTTATGAAATTCAAAATATTTATGAAACAGTTCAATGGTGGCTTCCCACAAATGTACTCAAAGGCTCCTGAGGGAACGGTTTACCAAGCCAGGCCTCCCTTTCAGCACAATGACAGACTCGGCCAAATTTAAGAGGAGCTCTCTCTCTCTCTCTCTCTCTCTCTCTCTCACACACACACACACACACACACACCACCCATGTACCCTATGCTTCCCTCAGTGTCTTGCCAGTTATTCATGGTGGCACTCTGAAGGCCAGGCAGAGGATTTCTAGTTTGAGGCTAGCCTGGAACACCTAGCAAGACCCTGTCTACAAAGAAAGAAAGGCAGAGGAAATACATTAAGAAAAAACACTTTTGCATAATTTACTTTAACTGGTCAAAAGCAAACCTCTTACCCCTGTGCTGCCCTCTGAACTGGAGGCCTTGTGCCTGCTAGGCAAGGGCTCTACTGCTACACCCTCTGCCCCAATCAGGAGCTCTCACCCTGCCTGGATGTACATCCGGGAGCCTCCACCTATTTTGTTCTTGGGTTCAGTTCTCCACTTCCTCATCTGTAAAATGAGGATCATCTTCACAGGTACCTCACTAGGCTGGTGCTTTAGTGAAGGAAATGTACAAGACCTTAGCAAATGTTATCGACTGTATTGTCATCGTGGCCTTCCGTAACAATAAACAGTGATGAACGAACGTGATGGTCTTCTTGTATTGATGATGAGACAAGAAAGGGAGCATTTTGCTTTCTGACAGCCAGCATCTTTTCTCTGTCTGGGCCTAGAGAGAGAGATTCCAAGAAATTGGAACCTTGCCTTTGATGCCAGACCTCAGGAGCTCTGCTCAGCGTCAAGACAGGCTGGCCAAAGAAGCAAGAAGCTAGAGATGTTTGCAACAAAGAAAAGAGGGAGGGAGGCAGGCAACATGGAAACAGCTTGGGATACAAACCCAGGGTTTGGGTCCTGTATCCTTTCTGTGTGGGATGGGTCATGTTGAAGCAGTCAGAGGTCTAATGAGACAAACACAGCCCAGTGACTTTTATCCCGAGAAGAACATTACTGGGCCCCACTGAGGCAATATTGGCAGTCATCTTCAGCAGACAGTGAAAGAAAAAACATACTACAAGCAATACTGTGCTTCCACTCTGCGTGTAATTCCATCACAGGACAGTCAGGGTGGGTCCTCAGGAAACTCCATACAAGTCCCTCCACATGTTTAAGGCCACTTCTAGAAAAACTTTGTGATGTACAAATTGATGAGTCTGGCACTATTCTTTTCTGTGCGAATTCATTGCTAGACTCAAATAAAGAGATGGAGTCCAGGGAGAGAACTCATTAAGTAAAGTGCTTACCACCAAGCTGCCTGACAACCTGAAAGCTGACTCCCAAAAGTTGTCCTCTGACCTCTGTGCACATACCATAGTATGTGTGTGTGTGTGTGTGTGTGTGTGTGTGTGTGTGTGTGTTATGTGTGTGCGTGTGATTTTTTTTAAAAGAAAAAGTTTTTTGTTGTTTGTTTGTTTGTTTTAAAAAGAGGTAGAATCAGCCAAGTGGTGGTAAGCACTCCTTTAATTCCAGTACTTAAGAGTCAAAAGCAGGTAGATGTCCATGAGTTTGAGGCCACCTTGGTCTACAAAGTGAGTTCCAAGACTGTAACACAGAGAAGCTCTGTCTCAACAACAACAACAATCTCTGTTTCAAAACAAACAAACAACAAAATGAAACAAAAGAAAAGAGAATTCTAGAACTTAGGTAATTTCATTTACTCCGTGGGCAGAAAACTTGACCATGGTGGGACAGTTGAAAATCAAGGAGCATAATGACCTGCCTGGGTTAGTTAGCCTGTCCTAGCAGACACCAAATTAACCCACACATTTCAAAGTCAATAGCTAGTCAAGGAACTGGATAACTGAATGAGCACTAGAAATCTCGGCCGGCTCTCTTCATCCAATCTACCTTCCCCATCAGTGTTTGGACCTCACAGCTGTCAGTCTGTCTGTCTGTCCATGGGAGAGCTGTTACAGACACACCCACTTTCCTGTTAGCCTGTTGATCCTGGGGATTTTGTATCTTCCTCACCCTCCAGAGCTTTGGCTTAGTGGGCATGTTGAATTTGAATTTGAATCAATCCTAGGAAACCCAATCCCCATCCCCTGAGAAATTCCATCCCCATTCTGATTTTGCAATAGGCAAACTTTTCAACAAATAGAGCTGGAATTCCCAAAATAAGCTCTTTTGGTAGAAACCAAGAAGTGGTAATTCCAGGCAATCCCAGGTCTGCCATGTGCACACCCTCCTACAGCAGGCCTGGACACGAAACAGCTATCCCTTTCATTTGCTTTGCATTCCTGTGCTCCTTTTTAATTTTAAAAATACAGGTCTGTGTGTGTAAGTGTATGAATTCCTGCTGTACCCTGCCTTGATCTCTTTTTCTAGTAGCAAAAAAATTAAGTTTCATTTTAAGGCAAGGGTATGTAACCAGTTGAGTTACAGAAAAATTTGTAATAATCCTGCCTTTGTCTCTCATGGTGGGAACTGCACTGGCATGTTTCTTTCTTTCTTTTCTTGTTCGTGTGTGTGTGTGTGTGTGTGTGTGTGTGTGTGTGTGTATGTGTGTGTGTGTGGCACAAAGGATTAAATACAGGACCTTGTGCATGGTAGACAAGGTGTCTACCACTAGGCTACATCTCTTGGTCATTTTTAGCACCTTCCTTGTTCTCAGAAAGTGTTTGGAAGTACACTACAACAGGAAATATCTGTAACACACAAATGGTTCCAACATGTTGCCAAAACTCCCCAAAACAAAATCATTTCTATTTTCACCACTGGCTATGAATGTACTCGAGTGTCCTTGGTCTCTATGTAACAGGCCCATGCTACCTAAAAGGGATCTCCTCAGACAGATGAGGTGGTTTAACCTCGTCCACACCTTAGTCATTTATACACCTAACATCGTTGGACAGATGCAATGGCTCTAGTAATAGAGCACACAGACAGAGATGCCAATGATCTGTGATGGGATCCACTGGGACCCCTCCATCATGGACTCTATCCTTGGTCCTTCATGCATGTGGTTCTCCATCATCTCCTATTCTGACTGGAAGGTTTAGCCATCACTGTGTTACCTCCATTGTCTTTGCCCTTTCAGGTTTCCCAGAGGCCACTCTCCCACTGTGGTTTTAGGAGCACATTCTCTTTCAGAGAATGAGCCCACGAAACAGACATTTGAGATTAAAGAATTCATCCCATTCTCAAGATTTCAGTCTGGTTCCATATCACATGACATCATGCTGATAAAGGTAGGACAATTTTCCTCCTTCAGTCCCTTCAATATTCTCACATAGGATTGCTCAGTTAACTCACCACATGAAGGCATTTCAGCAGTACCCCCCCATGTTTGTGGTGACTGAAATATTCTATGGAGGCTCACGTTATCCCATATCCTCTCCTGAAAGAAAAAAATCATAAATGCACCAAAGGTATGTTTATACAAAAGAAGCCAACACTACTGCTCACTATATAGAAGAGCAACAAGCTAGCAGACCCAAGGATCTACAGGAAATGCTCCCCCCCCAAATGCTTTTTACATTAGCAACTGAAAAATGGCAACAGTTGTTTATGTAACAGAGCCAACCAAGTGACTCCAGGGATTCAGAAATAAGTTAAAACTCAGTCTAGGCCACTCTCTGTCCAGTCCAAATCTAGTCTAGACCATACTCCAGGGCCCTATCCAGCAGGAAGCAGCCCAGCCCACAAAGTCACGACCTATACATGTCATTCTGCAGAAAACCATCCAATGCAGGGCAAAGGCCAGTTTGCTCCAGACAGGGTGGAACTCCTAGTCCCCTCCCTAAACACCAGTATCTCCATGGAGAATGGAAAACACACTCAGAAAAAAACAACAGTCAAAACTACAGCATCGGACCATCATCAAGAGAGATGGACACCTCCCTGAGGCAGAGGGACCACACACCTAATGCATAGTCAAATGAGGTCTAATTGCAGAAAACAGCTGGGGAAGAATAATCTACATGTTTTTCTTTCATTCAGCTTCATGCTGCTGCAGAACTGAACAAGCATGTCCAACTGCTTCACCTGAGACCCAAAAACTATATTAGAGATGGAACCAAATGCCAGGTTACTGGCTGGGGAGCCACCAAGCCAGATTTGTTAACCACCTCTGATACCCTGCAAGAAGTCACTGTTACCATCATAAGTAGAAAACACTGCAACAGCCAAAGGTACTACAACCACAAACCTGTGATACCCAAGGACATGATATGTGCAGGAGATGCCAGAGGCCAAAAGGATTCCTGCAAGGTAAGCATCCTTAACTGGTCCTCATAATTGAAAGCCAACTCTTTGACCAAAAGGCCACAGCATTCGTAGACAGACAGACAGACAGACAGACAGACAGACAGACAGACACGGACATGAGAGCCTATTCTGAATAAGAGGCTGTTGCTAGGTACTCCAAGTCACAAAGAAATCAAAGACTGTTGAAAACAGTGGCTTTAGGAAACTTTATCTTCAGCTTATCACTAAGTATCTGCCAATTTTCCTTTTTCAGGGTGACTCTGGTGGCCCTTTGATCTGCAAAGGCATCTTCCATGCCATAGTCTCTCAGGGCTACAAATGTGGCATTGCCAACAAGCCTGGAATCTATACCCTATTGACTAAGAAATATCAGGCATGGATCAAAAGCAAGCTTTCTCCATCAAATGCACATTGAGGTTGCAAGTGGTTTTCTTGGATCAGCCAGTCACTTGCTTCTTTCTTCCAGGATGTGCTTGCAGACTGGCTTCCTCCTCAGAGGTAGCTGGCTACAGGGAGAGCATGCCACAGCTGGGATGTATTTCTGTTCCTTAGAATTTCATTTTGTTAGGGAGCCATGCTCTTTTATTCATGTGTATTAATGATTTCTTTTTACCATGCTGGTTTCATTCTAAATAAAATGTGGAAGTCTGTATTTGTCTTTATAGATGTCAGGCAGTATCTCTCCTGCCTCCATCCATACTCCTCAAAGGGCAATAAGGTATCCACATAAGTCAGTGATGGTACCTCATCCAGGTATCCACACAAGGCAGTGATGGTAC
>JADRCH010000005.1:29411275-29474663 GCA_019843965.1 Rhynchomys soricoides | reverse complement strand
ATCCACACAAGGCAGTGATGGTGAGATACCAAATCTTTTAAGTTCAGACTCCATTTTAGAGAACCTGATTGAACTCAGGTAAACTAACAGGCTGGTACCTAGCATTAGTTTCCAAGTTGCCCCCCAACAAAACCTGAGCCCAGCTCCAGTCTCTAGGCTAATCCCCAACAAAACCAACATCTCCAGGTTACACCCTCAACAAGACCAGGCTATTCCCCCAGCAAACATGCGCCCTCGGGTTACAAGCCCACTCCCTGCCTAATGACCACCAATGCAGAGGAGAGCAGAAGTTAAGTTTACGATATGACTCCCAGCACCAGCCAATTAAAGGCCACAGTAGCTTTCCAATCAGATGCTTGCACACGTACTCCTGCTTGCTGCTTCCTATAAAGCCTTGCCCCATAGACATTCAGGGCTCCCCCACCACCAAAACCATCCTGCATGATGGTGGTGTGGGGGTGGGGGTGAGGTGTGGGGTGGGGTGGGGTGGAGCTAGCTCAAATAGAATAAAGACCCCGCTGTGAGTTACATCAGATTGGCTCCTGTCTGTTTTTCAGGGACCACTAACATTTCCCTGGCACTACAATGGTACCTCATCCAACTTTGTTTGTGTTAGGATTTCTGCCAAGTCATCCCAAGCTATTAGGGTGTTTTAAGTTACATTAAGGTTTTTAAGGTGCTTTTAATGTGTTAAGTGCTTTAAAAAAGGCTTAGTTATCCAATATAGTATCATCAACTATAGGTATTCATATACATTAGATCTTCAGGATTTATTCATTTTGGAAATTGAAATTTTATATTCCCATGAACTAGTGTGATTTTTAGATGTTAAATAAAAAATGAACAAAATAAGATAATACAAATAAAAATTTTAAGAAGATACTCTGCCGTATTTCCCACACCTCTACCAACTGTGTCAGTGTCTAAAACCATGAAATTATTTGTAATATGCATTGTGTTGAGTTTTTGTCCCCAAATTCTGTTTGACTAGACTTCAATTGGGTCTGAAAGTCACAAGTAAAGGTAATCAGTTATCCAGGCGTGGTGATGTGCATGCCTATAATCCCAGCACAGGGCAGGCTTCAGCAAAAGTAGCTAGAGGTTGACGGCAGCCTGGACCTCAAACAAAGATCATGTCTAAAAAATAAAAAATAAATCAATTGGTTCTGATAAATTAGAAAATCTAGAAGAAACTGGTAATATGTAATCTTCATAACATCTTACAATGAAACAACACTAAGTGTTAGGGATTTTTAAAATACATATAAATTCTGCATTGCAAACTAGTGGCTTACAACCAAGGTTCAATTCAGGGCCAACCTTGGCTGTGCTGGGCTGTCAGCACTCACTGATGGGACTTGTGACATTTCCGATTGAAGAGAACTCTGGTGAGGAAGAAGACTGAGGTCCTCTTTAACCCTACTTAGGGGCATTTGTCTCTAGGTCCCATCAAGATTTCACACATGGATTTAGAAATGGGAGGTTTTGTTTGTTTCTGGGTTTTGCCATAGTTCTTAGAAGTCACTAGCCAGCACCACCATGTACTATGGAGAATTACTGGGGCTGGGAGATGGCTCAGCTTGGTAGGAGAACTTGCTGAGCTCCTGAGGGCCAGAGATCCCTGGTACACACATAAACGACTGGCCATAGCCTTGTAGGCTTGTAATCCCTGCACCAGTGGGACAGAGACAAGATCACTGGGGATTACTGGCCAAAGGCCTAGTCAATAACAAATGAAAAACAGTGAGTTCCAAATTGAATGAGAGATCCTGCCTCAGGAGGGAAAGTGGAAAGTGGTAGGGAAGGATAGTAAAGTCCTCCCCTGACCTCTGTGTGCCCGTGCATGTGCCCATACTTATATGCATGCATACATCTCTCTCTCTCTCTCTCTCTCTCTCTCTCTCTCTCTCTCTCTCTCACACACACACACACACACACACACACACACACACACACATCTGTACAGGGTGGTTTTGATGCCTTGATCAGGAATCTGTGGGTGAACACTGAAGATCCTGTTCCCCACTTCGTTCTTGATCAATCGATAAAGATGCTAGCGGGCAATGAGCTGGGTGGAATAGGTGGGACTTCCAGTTTTCCCATAAGCAGGCTAGCAGACAAGATGTATAACTACATGCTACACACACACACACACACACACACACACACACACACTTAAGACCCAGGAAAATAAAAAAGTAAACTAAATAAAATTCTGAGACTACTTTAATGATAAAACTCAAAAACAACTGTTTTTAGATATCTCAGTTTATATCTTCTAGGTTCACTAACCCAGCTGAGTATAAAAAATACTGATTGTTAAAAAATAGGCTATATTATATAGTAAAAGGAAACATTGTAGATTCTCTGGACTCACCATTAAAATAATAATAGCTCTGTATTTATTTCCCCTAAAACTTGAAAATGTATCATCATAAATCTATAACCAAGAAGACTGATTTCCCTTGACCACCTGATGAGAATCCTGGGATGCTGGCCCTAAAAACTGCTAATTGTGTTTTATTTCAGGCTCCATGCTGTTAGCACATGCTAACAGCATGTCAAAACAGATCAGACTGGTAAAAACGAAGTTTCTCTCAACAGCCGTGGCAGAGACCCAACCACCCTGAAAAGGGACCAACTGTGTGTTGTGACAAGCAGCTGACAATGGAGTCCATTGGTCACCCACTGTCAGAAGCATCCTTTATCCCTTATGGAAGGAGTATTTTGTTAATCACGACCAATGTTTTCCCCAACATAGTTAAAATAATATGTAGCGTTTTAATTTGGTGGGTGTGTTGTGACTCTATCTAAGGCCTCCAAAGGAAGTCAAGAGTCAATTTGAGGCAAATACTCAGATTTTAAAAGTGCTCATGGATTTTAGGAGAGAGTGGTTTGCAATAGTCATTCCATTTTCTCCCCTTTTTGTGGCATGTGACTTCCCCACAGATATAAAAGAGCCTTGTCTTCACCCATCCTGCTTTGGTCACATGGACAACACTAAAGCTGAGTAAATCCAAACACAGTTCCTGAAACAAACCAATACTGATTCAGATCAGCCCTGAATCCAGCCTAGGAGCCAGGAGTGGAAATCAGTTCCTCCTCCAACTCTGGTTCCACAATGTCACTCATTCTGAAAGGACGTGGAGAACAGTGGTTAGAGCTGGATTGCTTTAAGACCTATCTAATGAAAGGGTCATCCATGTCTCTCTGATGAGAGACATGCAGCTTGGTCTTGGAAACCTGACTGGGGCAGTGAGGGAATGACGGAAGGCTAGATAAACGTGCAGAAAGTCTGGGATCAGGTGGACGATGTGCACTGTGGCAGAATCACACCCACTATGCAACAACTCAGCACCTCAGCATGTTTCTTCTGTACAGCATGTGAGCAGGGGTGAACTGGGCTCAGTGGGAGGTCTCTGCCGGGGAGCAGTCTCTGGCACTAAACACCCAGGTGGACAAAGCTGCAGTTGCTAGTTTTGCACACACTGTCAACCTTTCTTTGCACTTGGAAGGCTCTGCCATCCCTCTGAGCTTCACCCTAGGGGATGGCCTTGCCAAATTCCCATTGGTTGGAGACATGGCTGCTTGACATGGATGTGCCAACGTCAACAATACATATTAGTTCTGAACTCTATCCACTCCTTACCCTCAAGCAAGACCGCCTCTGCTCTCCAAAGCTCTCCCTCTGATCCAGCTCTGCCCTTGGGAAACAATACTGCCATGCACTGAATAACTCCCCACTCCAAATTCAAACCTGCTGGCCGATGTCCTAATTGTCTGTAGCTGTATATGGAGACAGAGCCTCCACAGAGGTAAATGGGGCTAAATAACCATAAGAATAGGAGCTCAATAGAGACAAATGTATGTCAGAGAGTTAATTTTCCCTTGAGACCACATGGGGACACAATGATAAGGTGACCATATAGAAGCCAGGAAGAGAGTCTTCCCCAGAAAATAAATCAACCCTGGACTTCCTAGACTCCAGAACTTGAAAAGCAAATTTCATCATTTAAGATATATGGACATAAAAACCACATCTCATCTTAAACAGAATAAGAGCTAGTTTATTCTGGAGCCATTATGAGTGACCATGGGCAGGAACGCAGAGTTAGGTTACCCCAATTTCCATGGGTACATGAGAGAAGTGGGTAGAACAAAGTGGGGGTGGGGCTTACAGGCACAGGGGTGGGGTTTACAGGCCCAAGATGCTATCTGATGACAGTTTTAGCTCTTGGATTAGAGGAAGCTGCTGTTCCACAAAGTTAATAGATTCTAAGAGGTTTTTATTTATTATCACTAGGTGTTAGTTTAGATAGAGAATGGGCCAAGGAATGGCTGTTCCAGAAGCTAAAACTAGCCCAAGATAAGAGAATTAGCCTCAGAACCTTCAAAATTCCCGTCTCTCCACAGTACCGAGATTCCAGTCAGACCATCAGTCTCTGCAGACCCCGATCCTCCCAGGAGTTTATTGTTCACAGCCAGACACGACTTCTTTTCAGGAATTTTCGTTCACAGTCATCCAACCGAAAGTATGTCTTTCCATCAGTCCAAGATGACCATAACAGTTCACATGTGAAAAGGGAGCGAGGGCAGCGTGATCAATCTGTCTCACGGCAAAGGATACAGGTGTCCCCCAAAGTGCAGAATTTCCCAGAATGCTAAGATGCACTTCAGAAGACATGTCAGCATGCTGTGTGATGAGCACTTGGGTGACAGACGGGCTCCCAGCGTCTTGAAATAGTCAGCCCTCCATTTAAGCGTTAACAGCTTGACTTCCTGTTGGAAACAAAAACAAAAACAAAAAAACCAATCGACTGCCAATTTCTTTGGGTCTTTTTGCTGAGTCATTTGTTACCTATTTCTGACCAAAGCTGTGTCCTTTTTTTTTCTTTCTGCCTCAGACCCCTGAATTGTCTGGTCCACAGGAAATGGAAGTTAATTCTTTTTTTGTTTGTTTGTTTGTTTGTTTTAATTAAACGTTTCAATTATGGGAGAGGGTGTGAGTGCAGGTTCCAAGTGTCAGGTCCTCCTGGAGCCACAGTTACAGATGATTATGAGTCACCCAACATGGTTTCTGGGAATAGAACTCGGTTGTCTGCCTTTTCTCCTGCTCCCAGAAAATAAGTAGACGCTAGGAGAAATAGCTCATGACTATTCATATTGATATTAACATTGGTGTCTCACCCAAACAAAGGAAGTGGTCCATTTTAAGAAGGAAGGGGACCCTTATGTAATGAGTAGGAAACCTACTATGACCCCTATGGGAGAGGGATGGTTAGCAGATCTAGAATCCTTTATGGCTGCCCAATTTCATCTTGCCTATGTGTGTGTGTGTGTGTGTGTGTGTGTGTGTGTGTGTCTCACATCATGCATCTAAATCCCACTCATCTCCCTGTCCCTCCACATCTGCTCTCTGTCCTTGCAACCTCCCCAGGAAGGAAAACAAAACAAACAAATAAAAACCAAAACAATGAAAAACAACAACAGGAAAAAAAATCTCATCTTGGAAGCTACAGTGTGTCACACAGTATTTACCCTTTGCCCAAACCACTTTACTTGCAAATGTTCATTGCAATGAGTGATTTACCTTTGGCTTCTGCAACACTATCAATCCTGGATCTTCACTGGGATTCCTCTAGGATATCCTGTTGTAGCCCTGTGTCATGGAGATCCTGCAGCTTTGTGTCTGTAGAACCAGCCCCTTCATGTGCTCCAGCAGTTCACAGATGGGGCAGATGTTGGGGTGGACCACCTCAAAACCCTGGATCTTGGCCTGGGTAGTAGCCCAGTTGATCAGCCTGACAGCTGATAGTTGGTCAGCACCAACACCACCAGGGCCAGCTCTTACTCTCTACTCAGGCTTGGGGAAGGGCCAGCTCTGAGAAGACCTCAGACATCAACATGGCCCCTGAAGTAGCCCAGATCAGGGATGTTCACACCGCCTTTGGTGGTAAAGTGGGCCATGGATATCAACACAGACCCCTGCTGCTGCAGGGCTTCAGACCCAGGCAAGGTCCCTCCGGTAACAGCATGGGTCAGGATATCACCATGGTCTCTCCCGTCTCTCCATCAGATACCTGTGCAGCATAGTGGGGTCCTACCACCTTGTGGCAGTGAGCATGTCTCTGGATGTCTTTTGCCTGCCGCACCTGCCTATGGTTTTATAATCCCAGATGTCTTTCTTCTCTGCAAAAGAACACTGGTTAGTAAAAAATACTGGCTCTCAGGTCTGAGACCTAGTTTGCCTGGTAACAATCAGTTAACTGTAAATTGGCAAACTCTGCTCATCATTTATAAGGTTTCCCAGGGAAGGACCACATTCATTTTTCTGGTTTTAACCGTACATGTCTGTGTAACAGCCTATTAAGAGTCAGCATATGGGGTTGACGCTGTGGCTTTTCCTTAGAACTTGGGAGTATGTGAATAAAATTGCTCTTTGGAAGCTACATCTTCCATTTCCTACAGCCTGGAGTTAGCAAAGACATTCTGAGGAGACACAGAAACCTGCTAGACGATATTCAACGGTAGTTGAATGTCATTTGGATGGAGGAGAAAGACCATGGGTACAGGAATGGTAGATCAGCCTGAGGACCACAGCTGTCATCTTTGGTTTCTTCTGGTTCCGTCCCAAGCTCGCTGGGTTACTTGGTTTTACCTGCTGCGGTGTTTCTGAGAGAACCCTGGTGAACATTTCCATTCCCTTGTTCATTGTTTCTCATCACAAGTTAATGAACATTTTGCTTTTCTACACTGATGACTTTACTACTGTGTTGAGAATCACTTGCATTTCTTTTTTAAAACATCTATTTATTTGTGGAGAAAGGTTTGCATGCTATAGTGCTTTTGTGGAGTCAGAGAACAGCTTGGGGGAGTATAGAGCCACAGTGTAGGTCCCTGGGAATCAAGTGCAAGTTATCAGACTTGGCAGCAAGCCCCCTTTATGTGCAGAGCCATCTCACTAACCCTTGAATTTTGTTTTGAGAGCCAATTTGATCTTTCATATGCTGGGGGCTGAAAATCAAGTTTCATTTCCTGCCTTAGTAAAGGTTAGGCCTTGAACTTTGGTCAGTTCACCAAGATTCACAAGCCTATGAGGCTTCTTAACAGACCAGCAGTCTGCTTGTCCTCTACTAGTCACTCTCACGTGCCTGCTTTGGCATCAGGATGGCAGCAGTACAAGCAGAGCCTTGGCTCATGCCCAGGGTAGCACTGCACTGCTGTGCTTCGGTCTCTGCTGTGGCCTATCTCACTCATCAGCACCACAGACACCGGGTTATTATTCAACAGGCATCTCATCTTTTTCTGAGAACAACACCACCACCAACAACAAAAATCTAATTAAATTTGAAGCCACAAGAATGCATGGCCAGAAGATGGCATCCTAGCCTTGTTCCCTGTTGGTCAATAAGAAGAAAATGGCTGGAGCCCTTAGGAAGGGTTCTTTAAAGAGACATGACTCAGAAGAATGCAAAGTCCTAGGATTACAGGGATGATGGTTAGCCCTCCAGAAATGAAGATGAACCACATGGCAAACTTAAAGTCAAATGCTTTTGACATCAAAGCAGAAAGGACCCTGTTGACCAATGACTCTCCATGCTAAAGGACTTTTTTCAATAAAATACTAAATCCGCTGATGTTTTGGAACTGTACACCAGTACCTCATTGTTAGCTCTGGTTTTGTTTCCATGGATTCATTTCACCATGGTTAAATGTGATCAAATATGATCTGAAACTTTTAACAGTGGAAAATTCTAGACAATACAATTCATAAATTATAAATTGCATAATGTGACATTCTGAGGAAGATGAGATCTCCATGCACAAGACCTGACTCCTCCCTTCCTTGTTCAGCTTCTCTGTGTTTTACCTGATTGTTAGTCACGAGGCAGCCATGTCCATGATCAGACCATCAGCACATTCATGTGTTTGTATTTGGGTACCCTTTATTTTCTCTAGTAATGACCCAATGTGCATTAACAAACTGATGTTGGCAATTGAATATGCCAAAAATAAGTCATGGAATGAATGTTTCCTTTAAGCAAAAGAGGGTGACCATTCTCAACTTAAAGGGGAAAGAATGTATACTGAGACTATCTTCAAACCATGCATTTATAAAGAAGGTGAAGAATGTATTCTGTTTTGCTAATGTATCTCAAACTGACACATACAGCCACGGTGTATGCTAAGTGCATAAAGATGGAAGACACAAAGGTATAGGGTTCAGGGATACACTGGGACTCTTGAGACATCCTCCACAGATAAAGCGTGGAGTACAGTATACATCCCACAAAATCCCAGTAATGAAGTCAGAGACCTACAAGTTCTACCCTTGATGTAGACAAGTGTATAGATCTATAGCCTAATTCCAAACTTTCCCAAAGCCCAAATAACCTTTAGATTTCCACCTTACCTTATTTAAATAAGCATTAACTCTGAAAAATGATATTTAATTGTATTTAATTGGAAAGTCATTCCCTCCTGACCATGTCCTCTTTGCCATGTCCTGCTGTGTGGCAAATATCTTTGTTCCTATAAAGAATATATGCTAACAGTGAGGAGCACTGGTTGATCTTCCAGCGGGCCTAGGGTCAACTCCCAGCCCACAGAACCAAGAGCACTGGTTGATCTTCCAGCGGGCCTAGGATCAACTCCCAGCCCACAGAACCAAGAGCACTGGTTGATCTTCCAGCGGGCCTAGGATCAACTCCCAGCCCACAGAACCATCTCTAACTTTAGTGATGGGGGTCTGATTCTTTCTTTTGGCCTCTGCAGATACTGCATGCACATGATGAATGGACTTGTGTGCAAACAAAATGCCTATACACTAAAATAAAATTAGATGAACCTTTTATAAAAAATAACTCGTAGTAGTTGGCAGTCTAAAAAGTATTTTTCCCTTTCTGCATCTTTTGCAAATGGCTCTTGTAGAACTGCGCTTTGTAAAGCTCCTTGTGAATAATGTTGTCTGGCATTTGAGGTTATTATCTGTTCTATTATTTCACCATCATTTGAAATGATACAGCAGCTTTTTCCATTCAAAATACAATAGCAACTCTATTGGAAGAGAGTTGGATGGAGCAACATCCTGAATGCTAGCAGAATTGTAGAAATCAAAGCTTCCCCACATGGGGTAAGATGACAGCACAAAGGGTGACCATGTTAATGACCACTGATTCGTGCCAGTTGTGGGGTCTTCACTATGTAACCTTTAGGGAGCGATTCTTCATTCGCTGACTTAGTCAAACATTAAACAAACACTTCCCAAGCCCTTCTGTTCCCAGCACCTTCTGTGCTGATCACTGGAGGAGCTAAGAAAAAAAGAGAATGTCTGCCCTATTTATTTCTGTTGGCATAAAGATAAACATAAAATTAAACATGGCATATAAACATAAACATATGGATGCTACACTTTAGGTTTTGAATGGCCTCAAAGGCCCATATGTCAAAGACTGTGAAAGATGGTGGAAGTCTTCAAGTGGTAGGGTATAGGGCATGCTATCTAAAAGGACTGTAGAAACTCCTTTCCTTCCTCTCCCCTGCTCCCTTCTCTCTTCTCTTCTTGTGTTCTGTGTGTTGTAGGCAAAAATTCTTACACTGATGACACTCCAGCCCCTTCTGCTTTCTCTTTTACTTCCTGGCAGGTGAGCAGCTTCCCTGTCATGTGCTCCCATAATGAGGCTCTGCCTTACTGTAACCCAAAACAATCGCTCAACTGTACCACAGGCTGAAATTTCTAGAACTGTGAACCTTTTTCCTCCTTAAGTTGATTATCTCAGGCAGCTTGCTACAGTACCTGATAGGAAACAATTGCAACTATGGTCCAAATTTTGCTACAATGGAGACATACAGAAATTATTATTATGGGAACACAAACATTTCCAGGAACCTCATTCATGCAAAAGTCCCAGCACAGTGAGCCTGTTCAGATAAAACCCATTTTAACAATGTCTGAAGGTGGAGAACGGAGAAAGAACTAGATTACCAGATCTGTGCTCCCTGCTTCCGACCACATAAAAGTAAACAAGAACTACAGCAATTGCTATAGTCAAGCCATATCCATGAAGGTGAGCAGGCTCCTCCTTTGGAAAACTCAGCTCTCATCCCAGTGGATTCATTGGAGTGACAGCTAAGCAAAGTGAGGTGCAGAAGTGTCCAGAGGAATGCTCCATTTCCCTCAGTCATGACTCAGCTCTTCCTGTGAATCCAGATGACCGTTCTGGAACTTCGAGTACTCAGGGATCAAACATTAATTGTGAACCCAAAATTAGACATCAGGGTTCTAGGATATACCCATCCCATCCCAAAGTTTATTTTACCTACAGCTTCCCCTCTACCAACCTTAATTTTTAAAGTATTCAATAACACAGCATTAACATAGAATGGTCTGATGTGTTAGTTTTGATGGGCCTCCACCCTGCCTTGTCAAACCGCTGTTAAAGGGCTGCCCAGGCTCCCCACCTCACAGCAAGATCAAACCACAGGAATCTACACAGACTACAGGCTTACTTAGATTTGTCATGTGCAACCTTTAGACACAAGGCCTCTGTTCTTATTCCAAGGGCTTTGCCTTCAAATATGTAGAGTTAAAAAGAAATAACTGTCTGAGTTCATTAGGCAAAACAGATTTCTAAGAGCATTTTAGATAGAAATAGTGTGGACTCAGAGATGCCACTGAAATCCGTGCTCTAGGATGCACGGATCCTATAGGTCAAACAGATCTATGAGAGCGGGGGCCTCTGGCTGTTTTGTTCAGCTCTATAGAGCCAGAACTTACACCATAACTACACAGCAAATATTTTTAATGGCTAGAGAAGTAGATGAGTGTCTGGACAGAGGAACGCACTGTATTCACAAGTTGTGGAGTGACCATAAATGATAAAGGGACAAACCTTCATCCAACTATAATAATACAGCTTAAAATCACCTTTTTGTTCTGGTGATTCCATGTCTATCCTTGTTAGGCAATATTCTACTACTGAGCCTCCAGAATAACTGGGATTAAAATCTTTCACCACCATTCCCAGCTTTAAATCAGCTACATAAAGATGAGCGCTCCTTCATAAAGACAAGGGATATGGATGATCTAGAGGGCTCTGTGCTTATTTAAGGGCTCTGGAATGGGCAGAACACCCCATGAGCATTGAGCAGTGTTATTTATTTGAAAGTTTCAGTGAGCCACTCTGTGTATCAGGCTTGGAAAGCGTATTTGTCACTTGTCTTGTTGCTGCAACAAAATGCCTGAGAGAAGTAACCCAAGGGAGGACTCGTCTGACTCACAGTTCAGGGGATCGTGAACCACCAGTCCATCATGGCAGGAAGGGGCTGACTGCAGGACCAGGAGGCTCATCACTTTGTGCACTACCAGGAAGCAGAGAAGGATGGGTGGATGTGTTGGCTCACTTTCTCCTTTTGATTCAGTATGGAACCCAAAACCACAGAATGGAACCAACCACAGTTCAGGTGTCTTGTCCCGCCTCAACTAACTTAATCTAGAAACTCCCTTATAGACATGCCCAGAGTTGTCTCCTAGGTGAATCTAGGACCTGTCAGGTTGACAATAAGTATTAGCCATCACAGTATCACTTCATGTTCTAATGGGAAAAGGTTATGAAAATAATTAGTGTCCCAGATCTAAAAAGATTATCTCATCATGGCTACCTAAACATAAGAGCAGTGTGGTCGGCTTTTAACAGTATTAGACCAAAAGCTACAAATTATCTTATGAATTTTTTAAAAGATTCCTTTCCTCTTTAGTTCATTTCATGTTTAAAGGACTTAGAAATGCTAGTGTTTTCTGATTCCTCATAAATCTATGCCTCTGAAGGATCTTAGTGAATCTGGTGTGTTTTTTCTAACACCATCATTGAGTCTGAGTAATCTTGCAAATGTTGGCACTGAGACATCAAATAACTCACCACCCAACCCTGAGCTTTCTGATCTTATCAGGAATTTTATTTTTCAAAGGGGATTCAAAGCTTGAGCTCTGCTGAGAAATGGTATTTTAACATCCATCCCCTTCACATGTGTCATTCCATCTGGCATGGAGAATAATTAGTTCTGAATACCCCATGCCTCGTTTACCTGAGGTAGGTTACCATAGAAATATTTGAGGCCAAAGAATGTCTGTCTCACTGCAGTAGCAGCTAAATTGTTTCTAAAATAGAAAAATAATGGCAGAAAAATAGTTGATACATGTTAGGATTGGAATGATGATTGGAAATATTGGAAACAGAGAGGGAAGAAGGCAGAAGGGGACAGAAGACCTCAAGCAGATACTGAAGGGTCTTGGCTTGGCTTGCAGTCTCCCAAAGAAGAGCCTGAGAGCACAGATTCGAGTGCACATAGTCTAGTTACAAGGTGATCACAAAAAATGATAAAAAAAAAAAAAAAAAACAGGGAAACTGAGAAGGGAGAGCATTAGAGCCAAAGAAGGTTGAATATTTATGCCACTTGCAATAAATATGGCACCAATAAGGCCTGTTACATTGACTTTGGGGACATAGGACTGCCTTTATGATTATCATGACTAAGGTGGCTAAACCAGCTGTCTCAGTGACATATGTATTAGTAATGAGTTATGAATAATGTCAAAATCATCTGTGTTCATTTTAGATTAACACGTGTGTTGATAGCCTGGTCTTTAATTTCCAGGGGAGATTTTTTAGGCACTGCATCACCACTGGAATGAAAAATATTTTAAAACCCTGAAATCACACCCTTCAGGGTCTTCTTAAAATCTCTGATAACTAATTCGCACCTACACCAGCTGCTAGCATCTCATATCCTCTGACAACACACACACACACACACACACACACACACACACACGTATATCAACGCAGTAAGTCTTCACAACAAGGCTATAACATAGGTGTTATTGCTTTCCCCACTTAATAAATGAAGTACAGTGAGACTGACAATGTGTCCACAGTCACAGATTGGAAGTTACAGAGTGCAGATTCAAACTCGGATCATCTGATGTGAGATGTTTGTCTAGGACCTCAGGGTTAGGGTTAGGGTTTGGGTTGGTGTTGGTGTTGGTGTTGGTGTTGGTGTTGATGTTAGTGTTGGGATTTGGGTTTGGGGTTGGGGTTGGGGTTGGGGTTAGGGTTGGGGTTGGGGTTGATGTTGGGGTTATGGTTATTATCACATTTAGGATTAGGGTTAGGGTTAATCATACAATTTTTATCACTACCAACCATGAGTCACAGCTTCTCCTTAGGAAATTCTTCCAGCCAATTTTGGCAGCTACTGTAAAGTCACACCATTCTCCCCAACAGTAGCACGTTCCCTCACAAGCCTCTCCTCTCTGTACTGAAAGAGTGCTCCAAAATCTCAGAAGTGTGTGGTCCCAGATAGTTAATGGTATAGATAATGCAAAGTTCATATTGACAGTAAAGAAACTAATCAAAGTTCTGTCATCATAGTTGTTACAGTCACAGCCTGGTACCAGGCTATTCTAAAAAGCTAGGCTCAGCCATCTGTTTTCAACAGGTTAATTACAGATATGTAATCCTGAAAACAAAAAGTAGACTTATTCAATGTGACCCACACTGGGAAGAGGAGCAACGAGATCCAGCTACAACCACCTCCACCCGGCTTATCTCTGGAACTTTAGGTTTACATAGAAAACAAAAGGTGTGAACCAATAAGCATCTATAGTCAAAGTGTGATCGCAACCATCACTAACATTATTGTTTGGTCTTAATCTCTCCTGAAAGGTGGTCTAACATATCAGAACTGTGTGCAATCTCTTTCTGAGAAAGATCTTCCTCTGACTGGCAGGAGGTGGGGGCTGGAGGGGGCAGTCTTTACCCTCTCTCAGTAGGAGATTTCTGGGGAAATAGCAGTTTCTTGAGGATTGTTAATTCATTGTCTGATGGTGAAAGGAAAGAGCATGTGTCACTTTAGATCTTCATTCTTGCCAAACTGGCTACACTGTCACCATGAATACAATGTGGACAGAAGAGTCCTGAGCACAAGAAATGAGTGAAATAAGATTCAGATCCCATCTCTGCCATGAGCTGTGAGACCTTGACACTTCATTTTTTCCAGGCTCCCATTTTTCCATTCTTCATATCTGTGGGTTGGACCAGATAAGACATAAGGTTCATAACAGCTCTGAAAACTCTGATCCTGAAGTCAAAATAGTCTCCTGATTATTTCGAGTGACCAACACAGCCTTGATGCTGAAGCCTCCCTCCTTTTCAGATGCTCAATCATTTCCAAGCCACAGCCACACATGGCCATGAGATATGAGTATCAGAGACCAAATGGCAGAATCGGGGTCCCAAAGAGCCAGTCAGCAACCACATGAGGCTCCTTACCCCATTTCAGTTTCACAGGTTTGGCAGCCCCGGGTTTCTCTTATATTAGGGGAGGCTTTGGAAAAAGTATCTCAGCAAAGTCATTTTTTGTTTTATAATAATATTTATTTGTATCTACGGAAATGGGAAACAGATGACAGGTTATAAACATAGACCAAGAGAAATGAGAGATTGATCCTGTTGTTCAGCAGGCCGCCCCTGTTTGTAATTCACCTTCTGTGATGAACATTGTGAATCATATGCTAAAGGAGAGACACCAGCATAGTGAGTCCTCCTGAGCCCCAGCACCTAGTTTCCCTGGTTTGCAATCCATGACCAATGTAGTCTTATCTCCACGCCATCCAGTGCCCCAGCTCTGGATAATTTCAAGGCAAATTCCTCGTCATATTGTGTCATCTATAAGTGTCTCGGTATGTAGTTCTAAAAGACCAGCACTTCTTTTGAAAGTATAACCTTATATGACCATATTACAGTTTTTAGAAATTATCTTTTAGAATCTTTTTTTAATTAATCAATTGTTTTGTTGCTGTGCTTGTTCTTGAGTTTTTTTCTGGTGATTTGTTGTTTGTTTGTTTGTTTTCAGACAAGGGTCTCATATGTGGCCCAGGCTAGCCTCAAACTCATGATCCTCCTGTTTCTGCATACTAGGATTATAAGCACGGCTCACCCTGTCCACCAACGCTGGCTCTTTAATATCAAACAATACTCTATGTTCATTTTTCCCAATCATCTCCTTTTCTTAACAAACAACAAAAAACAATCCAGATGTTTCCCATATTTGAAACTGACTCATATGTGCCTTAAGTTTTCTAATATAGAATGTGGACACTCTTGTCATTTTCTCTCATGATTTGGTCATTGAGGAAACAAGCATTCTTCACATAGTTCCCAGAGTGAATTTTTATATTACAGTGTCATTAACAAGGCTTCTATCTGTGTTCTACCTTTCATGGAATGACAGTGAGATTAGTGTCTGGGAGTAGACACTTTGGTCAGTATGGATTATCTCTCTGTCAGGAGCTAACAACTACCTTCTGATTCTTGAAGATATGACAACAACTACCGGCCTTGCCTTCTTTATGATACTTCTTCTTGTTGGGTTGCAGCTTTTCTGTGCTTTTACTGTGGGTAATCCATGAGAATTTGTGCTGTGTTCATTATCATACAACAGGCAAGGTGTTTGCTTTTGAAAGGAAACATCCAGCAAGTTTAGGCTGGTACTTTCCATTTGAAACCAGGGCTACTGAGTATTTGTTTAATTTTATCTTTGCATTCAAATGCATAACAAGATACACAGTTGCTCATGTGCTTTCTCATACTTTATGCCCCAAATGATCTTATAATAACCACAGCGATGCTGTCCTCCAAATTATGTTTATCGAACACTTCAGGGTGTTTATTTCTTGTCTGGGGAGGTCTGTTAATGTTTTGCAGAAAGTTTTTCTTCTTTAAAATATATTCCATTATGGATTTATAGGTTGGGTCTGGAGAGACGGGTTAGTAGATAAAGTGCTTGTTGCTCTTGCAGAGGTCCCAAGTTCAGTTCCCAGAACCCACGGATGGGTCACATCCATCATTAGCTCCAGTTCTAGGGGATCCAATGCCCTCTTCTCGACTCCTTGAGCAACATATGCGTGTGTGGTGCACATACATAGATGCAGGTGAAACATTCATGTGTAAAATTATTGTAACTTGGTCACTTAAGCTTCATACCAAATCTACCATACACGAAAAACGTAAAGGAAGGTGACTGACCACAGTTCTGTTGCTTCCCTTTCCATGGGTACCTATTTATTTTACAGGAGTTTGGTTTTCCTTACTTAGAAAAACACCGAAGAGAAGAGGGGGCAGAAAGAATTTAAAAGCAAGAGGATGGGGAGGGAGGCTCTGTCCGCTGGACATTTCATGGCTGTTGTTCTCATGAATTCACAGCAGCTGTGGTTACCTGCACAAGACCTACATAAGACCAAGCCAGCCCTCAAGGCCCCACTCTCAACGGAGGAGCCGTTGGCAGCTGATAGCTTTGGTAGAGGAAGGAACATCCTTTGGGAATGTGGCCACTGGTAAATTGCCCCCATTCCAGTGGACTGCTGCTTACACATGCATATATGGGCAGCAAGTAATAATAACAAAAGGAATCCTTT
This sequence comes from Rhynchomys soricoides, assembly GCA_019843965.1. Lineage (NCBI taxonomy): Eukaryota > Metazoa > Chordata > Mammalia > Rodentia > Muridae > Rhynchomys > Rhynchomys soricoides. The sequence continues at coordinate 29,458,189 of JADRCH010000005.1, read as the reverse complement.
TTGTGATATCCTTTAAATTCTTTTTAATATTTATTTTAACTTATGCTTTTATTACTATCTTATTAGAGTGCACTTTATATAAGTTTACCTTCCACCTTTGTATGTTTGTGGGTAGGGAGTTATGTGCAAGTGTTCATGTGCACACAAGAGCATGTGCATGTGTGTGAAGGTACATATGCAGACAGAGTTTAATATAGGATATCTTCTTCAATCACTCTCCCCTTATATTTTGAGACCTGTCCTCTTACTGGTCCGCTCACCAGTTTAGTTAGACTGGTGTATACCTGCCTCAGCCTCTCCAACACTTTGTTTATTTGTTGGCCTTGTGTCTGGCTTTTTAGATGGGTTCTGGGTATTAGGCTCAGGTCTTCATGCTTGCACAGAAGCATTTGCTTTCTGAGTCACTTCCCTAGCTTCTTATCCTTTTAAAAGATAACCCCATAGCAATATAGAGAAATGTTCATTTCTTATCACTACGTGGTATACAGTGTATGAATGTAACAGCCACCTACTACTCAATCTATCTTCTGATGGACATTTGGCTTATATCTAGTCTTCCATTCCAAATAAGTCTTCAGTAAATAGGATGTCTATTTTTTCTATTTCTTTTGGTAAACTTCTCACATGGTTGAGAGATAAACTCTCCTTGCCTCAATTTCCAACCCTTTATGTCTTCATTTTGTTTCCCTAAGGTCTGGGAAAGACTCTGGCACGTAGTAGATGCTCAATATATGTTTTCTAAGCAAAGAACTCAGTCATGTGTGCATAAGGTTTAAGAACATACCAGTTCACTGCATGAAGACAAATGGTGGTGGGACTAGTCCTCATGCATAAGTTGGTGACAATTTAGTATACTCAGAGACCCACTTACTTAACTCTAAAGAAGATAAAACACACTACCATGACTCCAAAGCCTCCTCCTTGACAACACATTGTGAAAGCTTGTCTGTTTTTTCACTTACTTGCACAAGATGGCTTGAAGATCATAACCCTGCTTCTATACACTAAGCGCACATACCACCATGCCAGCAGAGAATGTTTTTATTTATTTTCTGCTATGATTTTGTGTAATTTGAGAGTCTCCCAAGACACCATGGCTAAAGGCTTACTCCTAATAGTGGGTCTGTTACAGGAAGATGATTAAAGCACTGGGTGGTGGAACCAAGTCAGTAATCAGATGGTAAGATACTTATTTTGTGACTTCTGGTTCCTTCCTAGATGTGACTTCTTACCCAACATGACCTTCTACCATTGATTGCTACCTGGCATCACCATCCATCACTGGGCTGTCACCATACCTACACCAGGGTACACATCACACTCTTGCATCTCCAAAACTGTAAGATATGAACCATATCTCTTTTCTTCATCACTGTCCCAACTATTTCATTATAGTGAACATGTTGAGCACCACTGAGGATGATGAGCTTCTCCTACTGCACTTTTATTGCCTCATTGTGCTACTATTTATTTTTATGAAGTCTAGTCTTCTCTGCTGGAATATAAGTTCTTCATGGGAGGAGATCAAACCTCTATCTTGTTCTTAGCTCTATCCTTTATGCCCCGTACTGAGTCTGGTACATGGTAAGTAGTCTAGAAATATTTGCTAAGGGAAAAAAAGGTAAATCAAGGTTTTTAAAAAAGGAAACATTTATTTGTTTGTTGATTTGTTGGTTGGTTGGTTGCTTGCTTGCTTGCTTGCTTGGTTTGGAAAGTGGTCTCACTCTATAATCCAAGTTGGGGTGAAACTCTTAGCGATGTTTCTATACCAGCCTCTCAAGTGTTGGGATTACAAGCATGAGCCATCATGTCAAGTAGGAAAATTCTTTCTATTGCAAACCAAAGTGACTATAAAGCAAATCTACTTTTAAATCTTCTTCAGCCTCTTTCCTATAGTGGTGCTTCCTCTAAGAAAAAGAAGACACACCTTCATCATGGTTGAGTTGAGGTAGAAACCCAGGTCTGCACTGCAGTCTCCCTCAACAACCAAAGGAAGGAGGTCTATCATCATTATAAGCAGTGAGGTAATGACAGTTTGCATTATGGGTAGGGATGACAGTTTGTAGTCCAACTTGGTTTCCACAGACAGCTCCCACATACAGAGGGCTAAGTTACTAGTTAAATCTCCCATGAACCCTATTGAGACCACAAGGGACAGGCTGCTCTCTACCCTCCCTCCCACCAGGAGGGATGGTGGCCTCAGACCCAAACAGAGTGCTTGGGAATGTTCATTATTGCCTGGGCAGAAGGCAAGGTTGACACATGCTTTTTCTGATGGCCTGGTGAAGGAAAGTGGAGTCCATTTTTTTCCCTCTGTGTTTGGCTATAGATGAACAGTTGCTGCCTTTCTGTCTCGCTCAGCCTCTTCCTTCCTGGCCCTTATATTTAAAAAAAGATTTTTCTGGGACTTGCTTTTGCTTTAGTCTTTTTGGTTGTCTTTGTGTGTACACTTCTGTTTTAAGGGTGCTGGCTTCTTCCTTTATAAGTCTGGAGGCATATAAAACAGAAGAAACTCAAAAGCCTACCGCTAATTTCCCTGGGGTCCACATGTCTCTCCAACTTTCTGTCTCCTTTCTTCAGTTTAAGCACACAGAGACAATCAATCCTTCGGACACTTGTCTTACCACATGAATAATGGAGTGGGTGGACATTGAAGGGTGGGAAAATGAGAATTTTATTCATACAGAAAAACAGTGTTCAAAAAACTCTCAGTGGCAGTAAGATGCCAAATGAGAAAGACTGCAATCAAGTGTTATCGCTCTTAGCTCAAAGTGGGTCTTGAGTTGCCAACCAAGACCAGTCCTCAGAAGAACAAGCCTAGGGAGAACAAGTCCTAGATGAGAAGCATAAGCAGCAGGTCTCCAAGACAGGAGCAGTGTTCCTCCTTTGACAAGTAGTCAAGGAGTCTGAAGATCAAAATGCTATGGACCAGGTTTATATAGTAGCTGGTGGGCCCTGACTGGCAGAGTACATTGTGGGTATGCAAATGAAGGATATAAACCAATCAGAAGTGAGCCAGCCAAACTAGAAAGGAAGAGAGAGACAGAGACAGAGAGATAGAGACAGAGAAAGAGACAGACAACAGTGAGAGAGAGACTGACAAATGGGTTTCCAATTAGGTTAGCAGCTCCATTTCTGTTCCTGCCTTGCCAGGTACAGGAAAGTGGGTCCTCCATGGTCAGAAGAGTGCTACAAACCAGGTGGCACCATGGGACTACCTAGCCCCAGCTGTCACAGAAAACCAAGCAGTGTCATGGGGATACCTAGCCCCAGATGATAACAGATTTTTACACTATTCTTGATTCCAGTTGATTCTGGGAAAGCAGCCCATGGCCAGTTCTTTGCACCCTCATGTGCTCACCTCACAGAGTGGGAGTTATGGCACTATCAATGATAGAAATGAGGAAAAGTGCACATGCTCAAGAGAAAATAGAGAAAGGTCTATTTACTACATTTTCTCAAATGTAGATATCTGAGGCTGTAATTTTAGATCTCTTGTTAACAATAATGTGTGAAGTGGTACATTACACTTATGACATCAGATGCAATCTCATTCATGTATCTGTCAGTTCATTGATATTGTGTAGGTGTCTTGCCAACCTGTGGGGCAGTGATCTGGCAGGCAGTCTGGCACACTGGTTGAGCACAGGCAAACTCTGGGAGAACTCTCGAAGTAATTCGCAAGGAACTGGAAACGTTATGCCAAGGATCCCGGAAGCTTTTTGGCTCCAGCCATGGTCTCATATCATGCCCGGGTAGAGGAGTGGCCACACAGCCCCAAGCCATCCCCATGTTAGTGAGACACCTAGAGGCTTAGCCACGCCCTTTCCCAGTTACTGTATCTGCCCCACCTCTCTGAGATACTGCGGAGGTACAGTTCCATCCATGCACTTTCCACATGATGAAAATAAACGTCTTAGAATTATGAACTGTCTCTTCATCTGGACCTGCCGTGGGAAGCAAGGGATCTGGTCCTCGATTAATGAGCTGCAGCTAATCTCTCGCAGTGGGAATCCCAGCACTCCCAGACGGTACCCATTCACCCAAGCTTAAGCAGTTAGCCCAGCTCCCAAAGCAGCCGAGACCTGGTCCTGGCAGGAACCCCAGCTGTGCTACGCTCTGGCTAACCCGTCTGCGGCACCCTGTGGCAACTGCAGTCCCCTGGGCTAGAGAACCCATGGAGATGGCTGCTGCGAGTTCCCCAGGAATGGCCCCTCCCCCCCACCGGCAGGGCCCACAGAACCTTTCCACAGCCCCCAACCTGCCCGTAGCACTGTGGGGGAAGATGCGCGGCCACTTCCCACGTGTCCTGTCCCACCCAGACCCGCAGCACCCTGGGACAGACACGTGGGGCTTCATTCCACAGAGCCAGGGTTGGCCCCAACACCAACCCTGAATCATTCTGAAGGTACAAGGTGAGGCAAGCTCTCACTGTCACAGGCTGGTGGAGATGACAACATAAAGTGCTGTCAAACAGTAATGGAGATTTGTGCAACAAGAGGAGAGAGCAACTGTCGAGCATGAGCCGGAACTGGGCGGAGTAAATTTTAAAAGACTCAACGATGAAGGAGATGCTTACCCAGATGGGCAACAGAGAACATTATAAACAAAAGGAGGAGCCTGAGGAGAAGAACAAGCCTGCCAAGAAGGGAATGGCAAGCAAGTCTACATGGGTCATGCACAGAATAGGGAAGAGTGATGAAAGAGGGCTGCAGGGCGGGTATAAGGCCGATCGTAAGGTCTACACAAAAGGCCAGTGCTGAAATTTTCCTTAAAAGAGGGTCGCACTGCATGGGTCTTCATATTTTCCCTTGAGTGATGGAAGAATTAAGTCTCCTTTCAGAGTTTGTTGTTGAGGTTTATTCTTCATAAGCATCTAAAATGGTCAAGTTCATACAATCAAGAGTGTGAGGATAGAGTTGGCTGCAGGAAGGATAATGTGGAGTTCCCAATCAACTCACATAAATTGTCCATCAAAGAGTGTGTGTGGGGTGGTGGACTGTGACAGGCAGCCTGGTCCCTGGTGAAGCACAGGCTCAACCCCGGGTTACCCAGTGAGGCTAGCCATGTAAGGGACTGGAAGGCATTTTGCCAATGCTTCCGGGAGGCCCTTGGCTCCTGTCAAGTAGCTACAACCCCCAAATCCCCCTGTAGAGAGGTCTGTCATGTAGGAGCAGCACACCAAGCCCTCCCACATGCAGATAAGGTATCCCTAAACTCTCAGACCAAGCCAATGGGAAGTACCTGTTGTCAGACCCTGACCCATCCAAAAGTGTATATTAGATCATCCCAAACTGTATATGAGAGATCCTATCCAGAAGGAATAAAAGTGTGAGAACTACTCCGTCGTCTGAGAGCTTGTATCATAAGAGCTGTAACTCTGCTGCTTGGGAAGAGGTCTGCTCTCCCGAAATGCCATCAGAAGCTTCCCACACTCCTCGACAGCTAGTCGGCCTCTGGTGGGTTTAGCCAGGACTCGACTCAGTGCAGGGCAGTGGGTACAGTGTCTTGGAGCAACTGAGGCAGCAACTTTGGAGACAGAGGTGGAGGTGACTCCAGTCTCTTCTTGCACTCTCCCCTTTGCCTGAATCCTCGAACTTGGCCGGGCCAGAGATCCCTGTGGAAAGCCTCCAGCACATAGGCCCACAAGTGTGCGCTAAAGAAATGCCTCGCATGGACCTACAGTCAACAATATATATTGTACAAATAATTTATTAAGAGGTGTATAGGGGCTGGAGAGATGGCTCGGCAGTTAAGAGCACTGACTGCTCTTCCAGAGGTCCTGAGTTCAATTCCCAGGAACCACATGGTGGCTCACAACAATCTGTAATTGAATCTGATGCCCTTTTCTGGTGTATCTGAAGACAGCTTCAGTGTACTCATATACATAAGATAAATAAATAATGCTTTTTTAAAAAAGGGGGGGTGAGGAGGGGTTGATCTCATGTTGGTCTTCTTACCACAATAATTTATTTTTCAAATAATACCTTCTTTATCCAGCCAAAGCTCATTTCAGTCAACAGTTTGTCAATTCCAAGGTCCCCAGGCATTACCACAATCACAGCCTAAGAAAGCAAGGACCAGTGCATTTCTCTCAACCAATTAGTGGTCCATTTAGGTCAGCCAGCAATTCAAAGTCCCAGAAACAGTTTGCTACAGAGTTTATTTGTGTTACTGATGCCCTGAAAATAATGAAGGAGTAAGAAAGTGAGAAAACACAGATATTATGGCTAGGAGGAAGGCCTTTAACTAAGGCTCGACCCTTAATCATCACAAGGGGGAGACCCACATACAAAGGATGTGGCCTGAAATTGACGGGCTCCAGCCAGAACAAGATGTTCATCTGACAAGCCACAGAGGCAGCAGCTAAAATCCAGGGGAGGATTTGGCCCTCTGATGCCAACCAGTATTGTTGCTGTGGACTCTCTTGGACTGGATGTCCCCAACTATGGGTAATTTGGTGGCCACTTGACCCTAAGGCAGGACCACAAACCCTACTTCTATTAGATCTACATTAATGCTCATACTCTGGGGAGGAGGAGACTGGAGCTAACAACAGAGACTCCAGAACATTTTCCCAGAGCTACAGGCTAAACCTCTAAGCTATGACAGTACTCATGAAATATTTGTTGAGTGCACAAGCTCAATTTGGAAGACTCAAGAGGAGGGAATCTCAGGAGAAGCAAAGTATTTTTACATATTTTTGCTTGTTATGTTCTTTCTTCCTAGTGTCCCAAAATCCCTTCTTCTAGACTTTCCATTCTCTTTTGACAACTTCCTAGTGTACCCTATGCTGTCAGGATCTTCTCATGGCCACAAACACTCTTTTAGTAGGTATTTTTACTGGATAAAGGAACCTTGGCTCTGATGAGAAATCATCATTTTGAATTGCTTTCCTCTCTTACCGATTTCAAGATATCCTTATCTTTAGTTTTAGAAGTGTGTGTGTGTGTGTGTGTGTGTGTGTGTGTGTGTGTTCTTTTTCCTCAGTCATTATGGGAAAGGCATAAGCACAGGAACATGAGACAGCTGGTTGCATTGCAACCACAGTCAGAGAGAGATGAATGCTGTGTTTACTTTCTCCTTTTGACTCAGTCCAGGACCCCAGCCCATGGAATAGAGTTGCTCACATTTAAGATGGGTCTTCCCACCTCAGCTACATCTCTCTAGTAATGCCTTTACAGAGACACCCGAATGTGTCTCCTAGGTGATTCTAAATCCAGTCAACTTGACAATGAAGACTAGGCATTAGGAAGATTATGTTCAAACTGATTACAAAATGTGGCTACCCTTGCAGAATAAAGACTGCAACAGAAATGCTTCTGGGCATGCTCAGTTTTCTCTAAGAAGTTTTAGCCAGAAAACGAGAAGACAAGGACAAGATACTTTGAAAGTATGTTAATATAGAAGTTTCCTTTAAAGGTGCCTGCCTCACTTAGCAGCTAACAACTAGGGACCTGAATGGTTAAGAGAGGCAGAAATATTTTATTTTATTTTTTATTCTTTGGCAGAGGATGACCAAACAAATGGTTGATATTATGATGTGGAAAGTGAGTATCCACCCAAAAGGTTCTTGTTTTGAAAGCTTGATCCTTAGCTGGTGGAGATACTGAGGTCATTGGAAGGTGCAGACACTAGTGCTGATGAGTTAGCACATTCTTAAATTCACACTAAAAGGCTGATTAGGAGATGGTCCTGAGTAGAGGAGGCAGATGACTGAGAACATGACTTTGACAAACACTATTTGTCCCCAGGTCTCTCTAAGCTCCCAGTTGCTGGGAGATGAACAATACTCTTTTCTTTTCTTTCTTTTTCTTTTTCTCTTATTGGATATTTTCTTTATTTACATTTCAAATGTTACCCCCTTTCCAGATCTCCCCTCTGGAAACCCCCTATCGTGCCCCCTCCCCTGCCTCTATGAGGGTGCTCACCCACCCACCCACCCACCCACCTGTTGGGAGCCGCCTGAGCACCCACATCCGCCATTATAAGATGGCGCCTACATTCAGCCGAGGACAAGTTGTAAACAGGCTAGTGCGCATGCACCTGGTAATTTTCCACTTCAGAATCTCAGCCTCTCTCGTGGCGGCATCTGGCCTGGTGTGCGGGAGCCAATGGGGAAGCTCCATGTCCCAGGCAAGCGCTGTGACCCATATAAAGGGTGGGTGTTCTATTGTTCTGGGTCTCCACTCGTGGCAAGCTTATGCTCTCCCTCTCAAGATGCATTAAAGCTTTACTGCAGAAGGATCCTATGTGTGCCGCGTCGTTCTTGCTGGCGAGACCATAGCGCGGGACACCCACCCACTCCTGCCTTCCCTCCCTGGCATTTTCCTACACTAGGGCATCGAACTCCCACAGGATCAAGGGCTGCTCCTCCCACTGATGTCCAACAAGGCCATCCTCTGCCACATATGTGGCAGGAGCCATTGGTCCCTCCCTCCATGTGTACTCTTTGGATGGTGATCCAGTCCCTGGGAGCTCTGGGGTGTCTGGCTGGTTGACACTGTTGCTCCCCCCACGGGGCTGCTTTCATGCCCTGTCCACCATAGTGTCCTGCTTACTTCAGGCCCAATGCAGTGGAGTCAGACAACCATGGGCTGAAACCATGCACAGAAATAAACTTGCTCTGTAAGTAGATTTGCTTGGGTCTTTTTGCCACAGCTGTGAAAAATAATACAACTGAGGAAGGACTTATATTCTATGATTAAACAGAATTAAGTCAAACATTATGAGAAAATTATGAGAGTCCTTAGAAATGCTGCCCACTGAATGCTTTCAATTTCATGATTCTAATGAATTCAGAAAGTACCTGGTACAGAAAGATTGCCGCCCAGCAGGCAAGACCCACAAGAGTGTTGATGTCCAAGACTCCCGGTCTAACCTAAGACTACTCTATATAGCCATAGCTTTTCTATCCCTGAGCACAACATCAATGTGAAGATGAGTCTTCTCAGTTGGTGCTGGTCAGATGACATCAGTTACTCCACAACAAAACTGTATCTTTGGCGTACTAGAATCCCACTGAATGCTGGGGTGCTATATTGACCTTCAAGATGACTTCCAGATCACACTAGATAGAAAGTACAATCCTCTTGAAAGCATGACAATAAGAGATATGGCTTGTATAGTTTGCCAATTCCTGTTCTCAAATAGTGCTAGTCAATAGGACAGCATTGATGTGAACTTGAGAAGAGACATGCAATAGCATACTACTACAGGGTACTGATACAGTAAACATAAATAACTTCAACAATACAGATACTCATGAAGTTTAATAAAATAATCAGAAAAGAGTGAGCTTTTAATGTTTATCATTTTATTTCATTCATTTAATTACAAGTATATCTAACTCAATTTTAAATATTAGTGTTATTGAATAATTGGATTCCAGAATTTCTGAAAATTTTAAGTTTTCTTTTTGTGAACTTATAGAGACTCCAACATACCATGGTCAGTGTTTTATTTCATGAAGAAATATTGGCTGAAAAGCTAAGTAGTTTAAAAAATAGGTTTTTATGAAAAGACAAAGCAGACTTTTAAAATTTTTTTTTAACATACACACACACAAAAAAAAATAGGGTAGTTTTAATGCAGTCTCACAGGCCTTTTTGCTTACACATGTTAAAAATCTAAAGTCCAAAACCTGAAGTATAGCAAAATATAAAACTTTGGAGGCACCAATTTGATACAAACGGGAAATTCCACACTTGGTCTCATGTGTCAAATCACAGTCAAAATGCAAACAGTACTAAATATATTACATAAATCAGTTTAAACTGTCTGTATAATAGGTCTATAAAACATAAATGAAAAAGTCAGACTTAGACTTAGGTGAGGATTATCAATCCTCAATAGATCTCCTTAATATGAACATTTCAAAATCAGGAAACCATCTGAAGTTGAAACATTCCTGGTCTTAACATGAGTGCTATTTGGCCTGTGCTATTTCTACAAATGCTTGTATTTTTTACATGTTTTTAGATTTTAAAAAATTAATTATGTATATGGCAAATTGAATGAAAATGACCTCCATAGGCCCATAGGGAAGGGCACTATTGGAAGGTTTGGCCTTTTTGGAGGAAGTGTGTCACTGGAGGGTGGGCTTTGAGTTTCAGAAGCTCAAGCCAGACCCAGTGGCTCATTTTCTCTCCTGCCTCCTGCCAATCCAAATGTAGAACTCTCAGCTCCTTCTCCAGCACCACATCTGCCCGTGCACTGCCATGCTTCCTGCAATGATGATAATGGACTAAGCCTCTGAAACTATAAGCCAGCCCCAATGAAATGTTTTTCTAATTAAGAGTTGCCATTGGAATGGTGTCTCTTCACAGCAATTAAACACTAAGATGGTGTGCATCTCTATGTGTGGGTAAAGCATGTGCAGGTGTAGATACCTAATGAAAGGCTCTAGTTGGCCCAAGCATGGCAAACATGGTTTTGGCAGGCCCTGCCCCCCCCCTCCATTCCCTCTTTATCACTAAAAATCATTAGATTGCATTCTTAAAGCTAGCCACCAAAGTCTAGTCCCTTATTTGACCCTTTGCTCCTCCTGAGGCTGACCACCAAGGTCCAGCTATCAAAGCTATCTAGCAATCAAAAGTCTCCTTTTGGCTACTCTAATTAACTTGCCCAATTAAAATTAAACACTTAATCCTAACATGGGTTTTCCCTTTTCCCTTAATAAACTACCATTTGCCTGTGGGACACATCTGTCTCCTCTCTACCCAGAGGCAGTCCTTTGTCCCTCTGAGGCAAATAGCCCTTCCCCCTCTCCCTTGTCCTTTCTCTCTCCTCTCCTTTGTTCCCTTCCCTTCTCCCTCATCCTCTGTCTCCTCTCTTTGTCTCTTATTCCCTGCCCTATGTTCCTCTGGGGCAAATGAATGAGACATGGGTGCTAGGAACCAAACAAGTCGGGCTTGTTCCTAATGATAAGCTTTCTCCAGCCTCAACAGTACCTGAACTGGGATAAAATCATGTCTTTTCAAAAAGGTGGATGATATTGGAGACCATAATGTTTAGAAATAAGCTAGACTTAGAAAGAAAAATATAATACATTTATTTTATGTGTTAAGTGCAAATTTTTTTTAAAAAGACACGAAAATGGGAGGGAGATTTATTTGGAAAGAGGGAAGGAAGCAAGGAGGGGAACAAGGGAAGAGATTGAAGGAGTGGCACAGGGTGTATTATGTACATGGATGAAAACAGCACAAGGCTGAAGGAGTGACCCGGGGTGTATTATGTACATGGATGAAAACAGCACAAGAACCCATTATTTTGCACAATTAATATACACCAAGAAAATAGGAAAAGTAAAAAGATTTTAAAGCAAAACAAGAAAAGAATCTTTTCATTGATTTAAAAATGCTGAGTTGACAAATTCCTTGCTGCGTATTTGATGAACTGCGGCTTCCTGAACCTACTAAGCCTTCTACAGAATACTTCAAAGGTTCAACCCAATATTGTCCATATTTCTATTGCTATAAAATAGAAAAAATACCAACTTTATAGCTTCATGTGTTTCAAAAATGACTTTAGCACCAGACATCAGTGGATCACCTATTATCCTGCAATCCCAGGTGTCTAGGAGGATCACAAGATTGAGATCAATGCAAACCACTTAACAGGACTTGTCTCCAAATAAAGGGATAACAATAATAACTTTAATGGGTCAGAGGATAGATGGGGAAGTCAGGGAAAACAAACTGCTCTCAGAAAACTCTGTTGTTATTCCCAAAAAGTGGAGAAGCAAATGGACACTTTGGAATCACCTGGATGCACTTAAGAATATCTGTACAGACAACCCCAGCTCTTGAAGCTTTTACTTCATCAGTATGTCTCCAGTAACCAACACTGTACTCAGAATTCAGTAGCTGCTGGTTCTCCCAACCTTCTGCCAAGAGACCAGTGCCCTCAGCTGCAACCATTACAAGAAGGCTTATCTAAAGAGTGACTGCTCCGCAAAGTGAATTTACCCCATAGGAAAAATCAGTTTTGCTACAGAAATCATGTCCTCCTTCCCAGAATTCTGAGCAAGAGCTCCACAGGGATGTTCATCTTATAGGAAGATTTACGAGTTTTTAAATTACACACCTCACTTCCAGACATAGATTACAAACATTTATTAGTTACTGCTTTTATTCTATGATAAATATCCTGGCCAAAGCAACTTAAAGAATGAAGGGCTGATGTGGGGTCACCATCCCAGGGTAAACAGTCCCTCATGGTGGGAATATCTTGAGGTAGCTGGTCACAGTGTGTCTACTATCAGAAGGAGAAGTGGGATGAGTTCTCACTCTCTGGTAATTTTCTCAGTTTTATGCAGGCCAGGACCTCAGCTCACAGAATGATCCTACCCATACATAGAGTGTGCCTTCCCACCTCAGCTAACCTAATTTAGGTAATTCCCCACAGATACTCCAGCGGCTAACCTAATCTCGATAATCCCTCACAGTCATGCCCAACAAAGTTTACAGTCAGCGTTTTACAATCAGCTTTAGCCATTACAGAAGATCAACATACCATCTCGTTATTTTGTAACAATGGAATGAATGCCACAGTAAAGGCCATTTCTCCTCAGACTGTTAACAGCCCCAGCCCCAGTGAATCTGCTTTTCTTGAGGAAGCACTCCAGTTGTTTACATATTTGCTGGTCACAATTGCTGAGGTTAGCCAATGCCTGGCCCCCAAAACTGTAAGAAAATAGAATCCACCATAACTCACCTCTTCAGCAAGATCTCTTTCCTTGGGCTCCTGGCTATAAATTTCATCAGCTTTAACAATTTTTGTTTTTGTTTTGTTTTGCTTTGCTTTGCTTTGTTTTTTTGTTTTTCTGTTTTGTTTTGTTTTGTTTTCAATAAGCATTCCTGAAATGCCTACACTTGCAACAGCTCTAGAACTGAAGACAACTCCTTGGCTGCAAATGTCTTGAGCTCCACATGCATACTCTCTTAAGAGACACAGAGGGACAGATGCCCCCACTTTGTGTGCACAGTTCTGTGTTCAGCAGTTCTGTATTCACTCACAGTCAACAGTGGTCAGAAAATATATGGAAAATTCCAGAAAGAAGGAAAAACCACATTCACTTAACTGGTCCTGAAGGATACTGTTACATAGTCCTACTTTATTATTAATCTTTCTAATCTTTTACTGTGCCTAACTTACAAATTATTATTTATCATAAGTACATGTGATATAGAGATATGAGAGAGAACAGTCTCAGGCTGCGGAGGGTTGTTGGGATTTGTTCCCCACAGGTAAGTATAGAGATGACTGTCAATAATCAACAATCATGTTCATACCTTGTCAGAAGTAATTTGTCCAGGAATCTTTCAGCCACTTTCCTTCCAGACACTGTTAAAAGTAACATTTGAGAATGTGAAACTTGGCAGAATGATCAAGCACAAGAAAACTGGCAATATTTTCCTGCACTTTACAAAGGCAAAGATTCAGTTTGGAGATATAATCTGAGACCATAAAAAAGTAAAAGTCCATTCGAATGCCTATTTTCATGTCAGTGTAATTTTAATTTAGACAGAATCTTTTCAGGGTAGTATTACTGTATAAATTCCCTACTATGTGGAGCCCAGGAAATGGCTCCATGGATAAGATACTGGCTACTGCATGAGGACCTGAGTTTAGACCCCAGCACCCAGGCATGGCAGGTCTGAGGCAAGGCAGAAGTGGTCAGAGAAGGTGGTCTCCAGCATTTGTCAGTGAGTTCACTAAGAGATCCTGCCTTGAGAAAGCAAGGCAGAAGACAATCAAAGAAGACATTTAATATAACTATTGGCTTCCACATGCATATATCTGCATATACACATGCATACAACACACACACACACACACACACACACACACACACAGTTCCATACCACGTAACAGCAGTTATTACAGCAACTGTCTTAGATTTGTTCTCTCCTAAGGCAGAGAGGAAAGGCTTCTCTAAAAGAAGATCCAAAGAAGTACTAAAAGAAAATTCAGAGAGTGAATTAGGGAAGGAGAGGAAGCTTCATGAACAGATTATCCCTGTAGGAACCTGGACTCAGACCTAGAGACAACAGAGAGCACACCTGGAGTTAATCAGAGAGGACATAAAGCAACTACGACCTACTGTCAGTCAACAATTAAAGGGTGTTTCCAGGACTCTTAGATCAGGAGCTCAATAAGTGTCTCAGAAATGAATGAGTAAACCAATGAATGAATAAGATCTTACAAGCAAAGCCTAGGAAGCATGGAGGAGCTGTGGTTCGAACATTAGTTACTCAGAGTCCGTGTTCTGGCCATTCCTTCTTCCTCCCATCCTTGCAGGATGCTGGAATGGAAAGATAGATCAGCACTGTCAAATTCCTGCTTCTAACCTTTGAGCTGAGCACATCAAATACCAGCTGTGCAACAATCCCCACGGCCGACTCTTTTACGTTTTCATCCTCTACATTGCAGTCTCACTTCAAACATAAGAATCCAGACTCTAGCTTTTAAAAAGCCCAAGAAATGGCCATCAATCCTCTAACCATTAACTGGACCTCTGTATTTTCAGGAATAGCAGGGCTGGAACCATGTATTTAGGATCCCTGAATAGACATGTGTCTGCATTGTGTGTCAACCAGAGCAGCCTGGGTGTGCATCTATTTTATACTTTACTCTGTTCTGTGGTTTGTGTGTTTGGTTGGTTTGAAAACAAAGTCTTGTGCAGTCCAGGCTAGCTTTGAACTTGCTATGTAGCTGAAGTTGACCTTGAACTTCTCATCTGTTTTCCTCTGCCTTTCCTGTGCTGGGATTATAAGCCATGCACTACTACTCTTGATTTAATATTTTATATTTCAGTTTTCTACAAGAGTTCTTATGGAAAAGTTTTCACATTTAAAAAATATATAAATAAATATAGTTATGTATATTATATGTTGTAATATATATATATATATATTTAAAAATTGTGGCTGGAGAGATGTCTTGATGGTTAAGAACACATACTGCTCTTGTAAAAGACCAGAGTTTGGTTGCCAGCACCTATGCAGACCACAACCTCCTATAACTCCAGTTCCAGGAGATCTGACAAGCTCTCCTGGACACGGACACCTGCAACTCACACATGCACATATCCACACAGAGATGCCCATATATACACATAAGTAAATATAAAAGAAATATTTTTAAAAGGTAATTGAAAATCGGTAGCCTCATGTCACATGACCATGATCTTCAGGAGTGAGAGGTTGAAACTCGCCCGCTATCCCCACACACAATGGCATGAGAATCATTAGGAAATATCTTGGTGGCATCAGGCAAGAAGTGACAACTCCCAGAGCCCTAGATTGGTGGGTCCCTTCTCTGAGCTTTGTTTTCTTATTTCAAAACAAAGAGACTCATCTAGAAAACTCTACACAGTACACTATACAGTAAGTGTCTTTGAAGAAATAAAAGTGTGCTGCCCAGTGTGGAAACCCCCACTCACTGTTCAGGTGACCACTGAACAGGAACTGAATCTTTCATTCTAATGATCCAATTTTACTTGCTCCCATGAGTAGCAGCTGTATTGAAAGGATGCAACTTTAAAACATGATTTCTAAATACCCTAAGGTTCTGGCATTCTAACATTCTAGAACTTTATAAATAACCCTACATCAGCCTTATTCTTTCTACCAAAATTTATATTCCTACTGTTATAAAACGCACACGCATGCATGCACACATGCACATGAGTCAAAGGATTGAAATTTGACTTCCTCAAAATAAACAGTAGGTGTCTCCATTGCCCAAAATATCAACTACTCAAGTTGTATTAAAAGCCTGTGGATAAAGGATAAACAGATGTCTGCCCAGCCAGTGTACTGTCTCTGGAGTCACCAAAACCTGTAATCCAGGAAATCCCTACATGCTACAACACTGGCTAAGGACCAGAAAGTGAGCTCACAGGACCCCAGGTGGGTGGCTGGCCAGCAGTGACTTGGTTCTTCTGGAGATCCTGGACGCCAGGATCTCTCTGCAATTCTTCAGAGATTCCCTATCTTGCCAAGGAGAAATCTTAACAAAAATGAAGACCAGTATCCATTTGCTCAAAACTGCTTTCCATCAAGTAATTTTTCAAAGCAGTTCCCTAGAATGGCTTTGTGTTTGACCATCCTCCCACAAAGTAGACAAACTACAGCTGCAAAATCAGACATGGGTTGAAGCCAGGGCAGGTGGCAGTACACCTGAGGAGGCCAGGACTGGACTTGGGATTGGCCTGTGTGTTGCCCAGCTTCCTATGTGTCTTAGTCAGGGTTTCTATCCCTGCACAAACATCATGACCAAGAAGCAAGTTGGGGAGGAAAGGGTTTATTGAGCTTATACTTCCACTCTGCTGTTCATCACCAAAGGAAATCAGGACTGGAACTCAAGCAGGTCAGGAAGCAGGAGCTGATGCAGAGGCCATGGAGGGATGTTCCTTACTGGCTTGCTTCTCCTGGATTGCTCAGCCTGCTTTCTTATAGAACTCAAGACTACTAGCCCACAGATGGTACCACCCACAAGGGGCCCTCCCCCCTTGATCACTAATTGAGAAAATGCCTTACCACTGGATCTCATGGAGGCATTTCCTCACCTGAAGCTCCTTTCTCTGTGATAACTCCAGTTTGTGTCAAGTTGACACAAAACCAGCCAGTACACTATGTTAAGAAGATGGTTTCATAGATTACTGTGTGTCTTACACTTTCTACTGCTGTGATAAAACACCAAAAGCGACTGGGGAGGAAACGGTTTATCTGACTTACACATCCTCTGTCAAGGTGCACTGAGAGAAGCCGAGGCAGGAACTCAAGGAGAGAACCTGGAGGCAGGAACTGAAGCAGAGACCATAGAGGAGCACTACTCATGGCTTGCTCAGCCCGATTTCTTTTATGGCCTTACACTTGTCCAGGTGTGGCACTGCCCACGGAAGGCTAGTCCCTCCCACGTCAATCATTACGTTTAAAAATTCCCCACAGGCTATGCTACAGATCAGTTGTATGAAGATATTTTCTTACTTGAGGGCCTCTTTTCTAAAATTACTCTAGCTTGCATCAATTTGACAAAAACACCAACCAGTACACTGCCACCCCAGCCTTCTCGTGCAGACGTCATTACTGCACAGCCTTCAGTGAGCAAATATAACGTGTTGTGCCCAGCTTGCTAATGCACCTCCTCTTACACAAGTATCTCACACCACACAGACATTTATGTTGCACAGACACTTTTGAATAGATATCATGATGGCACACACATACTCACACAGTGCACGTACATCACCACTATGTCATCACCGCAGCGCCATGGTGGATACACAGTAGTTGAGACGGCGGATCCCAGGTCACAACTAACTAGATATGACACATTACCTGACCTGTTAGATGATCTGCAGCTGGAGAGAGGGAGGGACGGAGGGAGGGAGGGAGGGAGGGGGAGAGAGAGAAGAGGGGCTTGACCCAACGTTAGGTAGAACCATATCTCTTCCCAGCAGCGGCGCATCTTGTCATCCATGCGTGTGGATGGCCAAAATGTCTACAGAGGATGGGAAATGCCCCCAATAGAGGCAGAAATGGGTGGAATGGTCTTCCGTGGTCCACAGGGAAAACTGGAAAGTGTAGTTGTTCAGCAGGAAACTATTACAACCTCCTTAATAACCAGTTCCTTCATATATAAAGAGAACATTGGGAAAACAAAACCAAGAAATTATCATACCGAAAGGTCTATGTGTACATGAGTACATTAAGGAAGAGATCTGTCTTATACCTCAGCTATGTGAAGAATCCTTTCACATCCTTGTTGTCTTTGTTGCTGCTGCTGCTGTTCTGTGGCCCTGGAGGTTTTTCAGCCTCCTCTGTTCTCATGACCTATCTATCCCCTGTGTTCCTTTCTCAGCTCAACTGGAGATTTCCATTTGAACAACACATCTTTATTGAGTCTTTACTTTCACAGGCCCTCCATTCACAGCACACATGTACATAAAAATTATCTAATCTCCCCCTTCATGCTTCATCTCACACCTGCTTCCCAGAGCACCTGGGACACTATTAAATTCCCTTCCAGTTTGAGATGCTAAGCATCTCATTATCTGGCTACATTCTTTCATGCTCTATTTTGTGTTACTATAACAGATCCCTGGGGCTGAGTGCTATTGTTTAAATCCTGAATAGCCCCCAAAGCTCACATGTTAATCTCCATCACCAAGGAAGCACAAGTGGGAGGTGGTAGGAACTGCTTGTGAGGGCCTTGGGAGAAGTCTTTGGAGGCACAGTTCTGGGGACGATCAGGTGACCTGGCCCCCTCTTTGCTTTCTATTCTGCTTACTGGCTCCTGGTGTTTCCTTTGTTACTCACTCCTGACACAATGTCCTGCCTCACCTTGTACAGGCCTCAAAACCATGGGTCTGTTCAATCATGAATTGAAACTATAAGCCCAAAGAAACCTTTCCTCTTTATAAATTAGTTGCCTTGAGCATTTTGTTAGAGCGGTGGAAAGCTCACTAAAACCCTGGGCGATTTACAAAGAATAAATAAGAAACAGGCAGCAAAGTTGATGGGCTTGTGCCTGGCAAGGGCCTCCTTGCTCTACCAACAAAAGAACAGCAAAAGAAGAGGGGGGTGGCTGATGGAGGAAAAGGAGAGGGCAGACTCCCTTTAATCATGATTCCCGGCTGTGATAGCTAACTCATACTACGGTAATGCACTTGTGAAAGTGGAGTTTAAGCCCCGTTTTTTCACACTGCCTCACTGAGAGTTCAGTTTCCAGTGAACTTTGGGAGACACACTCAAACCAGGGACTTTTACGTCTGGCTTCCAAAATTCAGCTTCTTCTCTTAACAGTCCCTAACCCTCAAGCAGTAACTAAAGGTCCAAATTCCAGGGCCTCGTGGGATAAAACATGGATGAGTCTCAATGCACCATCTACCCGCAGTTACTCTTTAGAATTAACCAATTACATGCTTCAAAAAGACAATGAGGAGACAGAAATAAAACAGACATTTCCATTTTAAAAGGAAAGAGAGAGGCAAGGAAGGGGTAACTGGCCCACAAAATCCAAACCCAATGAGGTAAACAACCGAAAGTCTTGCAGCTGGAGAATTACCTCCTTTAACTCCATGGTGCACATCCTGAGCACACTGTCTCTGACATCCTTTTACCTAGTATCCCCGGGCCTCAAGCTTAAGAACTCTCTGTGTCTATATCATTAGCATCATGCAACACTTTTATCCTCCAGAGCAGAGGCCTAAGCATCACCTGGGTCTCTTTGAGTTGCAGCTAGAGCAAGCCAAAGAATAAATGACTTACAAGAAACAGAGTGAATTTGCTGTGTTTTGTTTTGAGAGAGAGAGAGAGAGAGAGAGAGAGAGAGAGAGAGAGAGAGAGCACGCGCTAGGATATGTTTGATAGAGCACAGAGGGTGAGATGGGAGAGGTGCCTTGGGGGCCCATGCTGAGACATCCCTTTCCCTCCCCTCCCCCATACTAGCCGTATGATAGATATTGTATAAAATAGAGCTTATTTAGGGACATGGGAAGTGGAGTTGAGATAGGAATAGAGACAGAGGGAGGGGGCAAAAGAAAGGGGAAGGGAGAAGGAGAGAGAGGGAGAAAGGGGTCAGGGAGAGAAGAGAGTCTGGAAGAGAGAAGAAGTAGAGAGAGCGAAGAGGGGCCAGCAGCCCCTTTCATAGCAAGGCAGGCCTACCTGGCTGTTGCCAGGTAACTGCTGGGTGGGGCCTAGAAGGAATACTAACAGGATCTGCTGCAGCTCTGAGGCTGGCCATGCCAAGGTCAAGGGAGCAGAGTCCCAAGGCATCCCTGAGCATCAAATGATAAGGAGCCAACGGTACCTCTGTAGCAGTCTTGATCTAAGCCCTGCTCTGGACCATTGGCCACAAAGGCAGCCTTGAAGACCTCTACATAGCCTTCAGAGCTCCTTCCCAACATCCGTGGCCTCCTCCACCCACGATTATCTCTTTAGCAATAGGTCCCTCGTCCAACCTTTAGTTCCCAAATACACCTTTGCTCAGGTGTGAAGTTTTTCAAGTATTTTACTTTTTCTTTTAATTAAAAATTACGTCACTAAGTTGTTTCCCTCTCATTTTACTGCAAGCAGCCAGGGTATGCTGCTCCTCGGATCTTTTGCTGCTTAGGTATGTTTGTGCCAAACACCCTACTTTGTCACTGTTGAGCTCTGCCTTTGTCAAGGACCCAGGATCTGCTTTGTCCTCTAATGGGACCATTACTTTCTAGGGTTCCTCAGTCCCCTCTGAGGCGCTGGCAGAATGATCTTGCCGTCCACTCTCCCACTAACATTCTGGTCACAGCCACTATCATCATCTCTAAGAAGTTCTAAGCTTTTCCTACAGTTCTCTTTCTCTCCCCTCACCAGCATCACCCTGAACTGTGTGATCCAGTGATCCAGGTTCCTCTGCCCTGATCCTCTAAATCAGTAGTTCCCAACCTGTGAGTTAAGATCCCTTTGGGGGTCAAACAATCTTGTCAGAGGAGTCACCTAAGACCATC
Organism: Rhynchomys soricoides; assembly: GCA_019843965.1. NCBI lineage: Eukaryota > Metazoa > Chordata > Mammalia > Rodentia > Muridae > Rhynchomys > Rhynchomys soricoides. The sequence continues at coordinate 29,437,692 of JADRCH010000005.1, read as the reverse complement.
TGTATATCAGATATTTACAATTTATAACAGTAGTAAAACTGCAGTTATGAAGTAGCAACAAAAGTAAGTTTATGGTTGAGATCACCACATCATGAGGAACTGTATTAAATAAAGGGCTGCAGCATTGGGAAGGTTGAGGAACACTGCTTGAAATTATCTCAGCCTCCAAATAAGTATTCAGTCACAAAGCTGCCTTTCCACGTCGGGCATTTGTATAAAAACGTTCTGATTTTCAATACCACAGTTTGAATGTTTACTCAAGGTTGTGTGCTGGAGACTCAGTTCTCAAAGCAACTGTGTTGAGAAGTGGGACACATTTCAGGGTTGGTTATCCCAAGAGTAACCATTACTTATCTTGGGAGTGGGTTCCCGATAAAAGGTTGAGTTTCGCCCCCATCTATCCTGTGTGTGTTCCCTTGTCCTTTTTCCCTCTGCTGTGGATGATAGACCATCAGATGAGGGTCTTTTGACTTTAGACTCCAAGTCTTAGGTAGTCTGAGATTATAGCAGCACAAAACAAACCAGGGCAGAAAATGATATTGAAAAAGACTCAGAACATGGACTGGTGGTTGCAGACCTATCCTCAAGCCTGGGCTGAGACAGCAGGGATGGGAAAAGCCAAGCACCAACCCCCTGTCCATGTGGAACTAAAAGCCCAGTCCAGCCCAATAAATGTCCGCCAGTATCCCATGTCCAAGGAGGCTCGAGATGGGATCCAACCCCACATCTTACAATTCCTCTGACTGGGGATCCTGCAGAAGTGCCAGTCAGCCTGGAATACCCCACTCCTTCCCTGCAGAAGCTGGTCCAGGACCTCAGGGAGGTAAATAAGAGGGTGACTGACCTCCACCCAACGGTCCCCAACCCATGTAACCTGTTAAGTTCTCTGCCCCCCTCCAGGACCTGGTATACCGTCTTAGACCTTAAAGATGCCATCTTCTGCCTGCCCCTGGCTCCTAAAAGCCAAGAGTACATCGCCTTTGAGTGGAAAGACCCGGAGTCTGGGATGACAGGCCAGCTCACATGGACCTGCCTTCCACAAGGCTTCAAGAACTCCCCCACTATCTTCGATGGGACCCTACATCAAGACCTAAGTATTACATTCCAGGATTAAAACAGCTAGTAGAACAAGTGGTCCACAGCTGTGAACCTTGCCAAAAGGTGAACATCTGCCAAAATAAGACTGACCCTGGTAAGAGGTACCAAGGGGATGATAGACCAGGAGTATACTGGGAAGTGGACTTCACTGAGGTAAGACCTGGCAAGTATGGCTAGAAATACCTATTCGTTTTCATAGACACCTTTTCAGGATGGGTAGAAGTTTTTCCTATAAAAAAGGAAACTTCCGCAGTGGTTGTCAAGAAGATACTAGAAGAAATCTTTCCCCGATTTGGAGTGCCCAAGGTAATCAGATCTGACAATGGCCCAGCCTTTGTTGCCCAGGTAAGTCAGGAAGTGGCCAAATATCTAGAGGTCGATTGGGAACTTCATTGTGTATACAGACCTCAAAGCTCAGGGCAGATAGAGAGGATGAATAGAACTCTAAAAGAGACCTTAACTAAATTGACCATGGAGACTGGCGCTGACTGGGTGGTGCTCCTTCCCTTTGCCCTGTTTAGAGTTAGGACTACCCCACCCCGCCTAACTCCCTTTGAAATCCTGTTGGGACTCCAGCACCTCTGACCCTCTTAGGGGATGTTACAGAACCCACTTGTCTTAGTAACAATGATTTGTATGCTAGGTTAAAAGGCCTGCAGGTGGTGCAAAGAGAGGTGTGGATGCAGCTGGCAGCTGCCTACGAGCCAGGAACCCCTAAGACGTCCCACCGGTTCCAGGTTGGGAACTTAGTCTATGTGTGGTGACATCACACCCAGACGCTTGAACACTGCTGGGAAGGATCCTACTTGGTTCTGTTGACCACCCCAACGGCTGTCAAAGTAGAAGGAATCGCCACCTGGATACACGTAAAGCCTATCCCCGTGCCCAAGACTGAAGCCTCACAGGGTCACACCGGCTGGAGAGCCCAGACTACGGGGAATCCCCTGAAACGGAAAATTACCAAAGAACCCAAGAATGTGAACCCTCACCCTGGTACTGTGCCTTAACTCCCTCCCCCTGTGCTTTACAAACCCCCATCAGCCCCGCAACCTCACCTGGCAGGTGACTAATAGTGCGGGCGATGTAGTTTGGAGCCTATCCAAAGTGACCACCCCAAACATATGGTGGCCCGACCTGTTCCCTGATATTTGCATGCTGTTCATTGGAACTCCTGGCTGGGATTTAGAGGGACAGTCAGATATCCAGAGAGGCCCCTGGAGTTGTCCTCCGGGACTTGCCCACAAGCACGGGGGCTCAATCGGTTGCTGTAATAAGCTCTAGAGCGGTCAGCTCAGGACCCAATCTTTTTATGTTTACCCGGGACACCACCGGAGTAGGTCCCTCAACCCAACTTGTGGGGGAAAGGCTGATTTTTACTGTAAGAGTTGGGGTTGCAAAACCTCGGGTGAGGCACACTGGAGGCCTTCCTCGAGTTGGGACTCTATAGAGGTAAGAGCCAACTACACCTTGGCAACTTATGTGCCAGGAGGGGTAGTGGTAGATGCCTGCAGCGGTTGGTGTCACCCACTAAGCATTGCTCTCACTGAACCAGGCAAGAAGGCTGCAGGATGAACAAAAGCTGGGGTCTCAGGATCTGCAAAGAGGGATATGATGGGTTGCTGTTCACTATTGTACTGAAGAGAGGTTCCCCTGACACCCCCATAGGCCCAACAAGGTCCTGAGTCTCCCTGAGACAAGACCAAAGGCCCCGGTTGTAGGGTCTAGGCTTCCCACATCCCCTGATGCCCCAAGTATGGCTGGCCCTTCAGTAGCTACCAAGACCACCACCCACGGGGCCTCCCCTGCGCCCTTAGAGAACTTTCATCTAACCTGGTCAAAGAAGCCTTTCAAGTCATTAATGCTACTAACCTAGAGGCTACTGCATCTTGCTGGTTCTGCTATTATGTAGCTCCCCCATATCATGAGGGAATAGCTTTCCTGGGGACAGTCAACCAGATGGAAGAAGCTCAGGCATGCTGATGGCGGCAACAGCAGAATGTCAAAACTCACCCTGTCCGAAGTGACCGGTCAGGGGCTGTGTGTGGGAAAGGTTTCCCCCACTCACAAACACCTTTGCAATCAAACGTGGACCAACACCTTCTCTTCAGGTTATTTACTTCCCCCTGGCTCACTACCTTGATTTCTACCCTCCTGAGACTCGTAATAATTTTAGTATTACTTTTAACCTTTGGGCCTTGCATTTTAAATCGCTTGCTGGCTTTCATTATGGAGGGCATAAGCACAGTGCAGATTATGATGCTACAGCAACAGTACCAAGGATTAAATAAAAATGAGTTGTAATTTCATGATTGAAATGCTCCCAAGGAAAAGGGGGGAATGTGAGGCCCTAAGAAACAAAAGTGGCTGATGAGTCAGACCTGGGGAATTTCCAGATAACCAGAGGTCCAAAAATAACCGCTGAGAAAGCCAAACCAAGGACAATGTGTCCGAGATAGCAGGAACTCGCCGTTATCAAGGACAGCCAGAAACCACAAGTGGGCATTAACTAAGGGGCAGCAGCTACAGCCGACATCACTCCGCTAGGGGCTTCCAATCATGTAAAAGGTCAATGCTAGCCACCAATGAAAGGCAACCAACTCATGCTGCTGCCAAGGTCTGCCTCAAAACATTTATAAAAAGTGTGAGCTTTGAAAATTCGGGGTCACCTCTGTCCCATTTACAGGTCGACCCCAGCGCGTTAGAATTAATTAATAAACCTCTTGCTAATTGTATCGATCTCGGTTTCTGTGTCTTTGCAGGGAGGTCATTGTTACCTGCGGGTCCAACAGTGTGTCACCTCAGTCTACAGTTCCTGCTCTGGGCACTGAGGAAGGCTTTAAAGGAGGGACTTCAAAGCTCTTCTCCCCTGTAATCACTGGAAAACAGGCTTCAGTCACCCTAGACCCTACTTATTTGGCCATTCAGACTACACCCACCTCAGTCACAATGAAGAAGAAGCCAGTTTTGCATCTGGCAAAGACTGTGATTTGGAAGTGATTCCAGGAATGGTTGGAGTACAAGATGGGTACCACTTGCCTCATGTCAGGAATCAGGGGGAAACTACCCAAGCTCTCCCTAGACCAAGTAGGTAATTGTCATGACCATTCCTCCACTGTAAGCCTCTCCATGGCCCCATCAGCCAGGTCCAGCTGTGCTCATGTATGGTGTTCATGTTAAATTATGGAGCTAGAATACAATAAGGATACCATTGTTACTATGACAGGAGCGTAGATGGTAGTGATGCTGATCTCCATGTAGACCACAAGATCCATGTGGGCAGTAGCTCTCACAATATCCCTAGTAAAAATCCTCCTAAGAAATATAACGGAACAGTCTAGAACCTGGACTGGACACAGACTCCAACTGCGGGTGTAAGATCTCTACAAAAAAAAGCAAAGAACCCTTTCATTCTTGCTCCAAGGATAAAAGTCGTAGATTATTAACTCTCACGGGCTCCTTCCACCACACCCATTGCCTGCCTTTGTAAGACTCTGATTATGAAACTATTAGTTTGCACTGTCCGTTCCACAGCTCCTGGGCTGCCTTCTCTGGCCTACTTGTGTTTGAATTGTGTTTGGGGTTTTAGTCATCCCCCCACCCTTCTTGTATTTCAGCGGAGGCAATTTCTCCTGACCTGTTTCCAATTCCTCTGTCTCCTGAGCTGAGTGGAATCTCTTCTTACAGTTTCCATCAATCCATAGGCTTTGTGTATCTACGTGCGTTACACACCTTTCCTATTAGTGACTTTATTTATTTATTTTTGGTTTTTCGAGACAGGGTTTCTCTGTGTAGCCCTGGTTGTCCTGGAACTCACTCTGTAGTCCAGGCTGGTCTCAAACTCAGAAATCCACCTGCCTCTGCCTCCCAAGTGCTGGGGTTAAAGGCGTGTGCCATCACTGCCCAGCTCCTATTAGTGATTTTAACACAACAATCATAACTAAGTTCCCTGGGACTTCCAACACCTGAATCTTTTCTGACTCTCATTCTGTGATTCTCATGTCTCTTGGCTGTGAAGTTTGTCTTTATCTCCAGGTCATGTGATCTGTTGCTAAGGTAAATAGTTTTGTGCCTGGGACTGTTCATGGCTCACCTTAGTCTAGGTCTCTTCATTCTGGTAAACTCCTCTTGCTTTGTGATTACAGTCTCAGCAGTTAACCTCAGTATACCACAGACTTTGTTTCCGACAACATGACCTGTGGCCTGCATGGGCCTGGGTTTATCTGAAAGCTTCCCTTAGCAATCTTTTCCACTTCCACTTAGGTCTTCCCTGTGAGTTTGAACCTTAAAGCAATTTTTCACCTTTGCACATTCCTTTACCAGATATCTGCTAGTGTGTTCTTTCGTTCTCCCTAGCCTGAGAAGCTTACTCTATGCTCCTGCCCAAACCTTGCTTACTTTTAGATGTGAGACATCAGTGATTCTATCTTTTCCCTCCTAGCAGAAAACCTTCTAGAAGGTTGTGAGTTGTTTCTGATCCCCTATTCTCTTGCCTTGGCAACAGTGTGTCTTCACACATGTCCAGAGGTTGAGAGGGTTCATTGCCCTTTCTCAACTGTTTAGAGCTGTGGCTTTCTAAAGAAACCAAGGGGGGGCTGGTTATGAGCTCCCTTGGCAGAGTGTTTGCCTAAGCCCCATAATGCCCTGGGTTTGGTGTCCAGCACAACATAAGACGTGTGTGGTGACACATGCATATAACCCCAGTAGAAGAGGTAGATTAGAAATTCAAGGCCATCCCCTACACAGTGAGAATGGGATCAGACTGGGATAAGAGGCCAGAGAGGGGGAGGGGAGAGAGGGAAGGAGACGAGGCCATCCTCCTGTGTCTGTCGCTCCCTTGAGCAACTCTATTCTCAAGCAAGCGCACACAGGGTACTTAGAAAACCGTGGTACTTGCACCTAGCCTTTATGCTGTCCAGCGTCTCTTCCAACCCTAGTGCTTGCTGCAGAGCGGCAGGACACCTCTTCCTGGAGTCACTTCACTTTCCCAAATTTCACGCTACATGGTTAACCTAAAAGCTCAATTCTCAGAGAATGTCAAAAAGTTATCAACTTTACAGATTATTCAGATTTTTCTTTCTTATAAAGATGAGGCCAATACTCTTTCCAATTTCCTATATCCCAAACAGAAATCAAACCTGATTTTAATTTACACCCCCCCCGTGTGTGTGTGTGTGTGTGTGTGTGTGTGTGTGTGTGTGTGTGACAGCATTGGATGCCTTTGGATATAAAGGAGTAGAATTTCCAGATAGCTTAATGTCAGATACAAAGATAAAAGAAGGCAACATAAGGACAATCGTTTGCTCTTAAAAAAATTCACAAGGACCACAAACTACAAAATGAAATGGGGGAGGCCAGAGAAGGACCCATTTGACAGGGAGTTCAGTGGCTTAATTTCAGAGTTGTTACATTCGAAGTATTCAGTAGGCTTCTGGGTAGACACGTCGAGTAGGAAAGAGGTCTATAGAGCAGGAATGTAGCTGACAGTGCTTGCCTAGCATGCACAAAGCTGAAGAATGAGTGTGTCCAGGTGCCCAGATAAGAATAGCACAAATATTAGCCCACATCAGCAATATGTGCCTCAGTGGTTGTGACAACAGCCATTTTGTGGAATGATGGAATGAAACCCTGATTGGAGTGGATTTAGGGGATAGCCAAAGTAGATGAACTGGAGTCAGAGAGTGAAATATTATGAAGCACAAAAAGCTAACATGAAGAAGGCAGGTTCAAGGAATTGAGAGGGCGGGGCACCACACAGGTACAGAGTCACCTAGAAGTAAGACAGATATTGTAGTAGAGAAGGAAGACTAAACTAGGGACTAAAGTTTCCTAGAAATGAGAAAATTCCTCAGAAACACTCAAGAGAATTAACAAAAGGCTCAGCAATTTTCTCCTGTATATACACTCAAAGGAAATGTAAGCAGAGCCCTGTGAGGCACTAACAGTAGCCAGAAGGTGAGAACAGCCTAACACCTTTAGCGGGCTGCAAGAAGAGCGAACCTTAAAAATACTGTACCAAGCAGAATAAAACAGTCAAAAGGATGAATGGTATGTGAGTCGGCTTCTTTGAAATATTTAAATATGCAAACACATTGACACAGACTAGATTACAGGTCACCAGATGCTGGGAGGGAGGGAGAAAAGAAGGATATTACCCAGCAGTTCTAGGGTGTCTGTTAGAAAGTGATGAACAAGATTTAGAAAGGTGGCAGTGAGTGTTTGCGGTGTTATGCATCTATTGAATTCTATTACCAACGTTTTATGGTTTTGTTTTTGGTTTTTTTGGGTTTTTTGGTTTTTTTGAGACAGGGTTTCTCTGTGTAGCCCTGGCTGTCCTGGAACTCACTCTGTAGACCAGGCTGGCCTCGAACTCAGAAATCCGCCTGTCACTGCCTCCTGAGTGCTGGGATTAAAAGGCGTGCGCCACCACTGCCTGGCTACCAACGTGTTTAAAATGGCCTTTTTATAATCTATCTAGTATTTAAATGAGTAATGTATTATACCTAAAATCATTGCATTACACGTGTTACATAGGTGAATGGCTTAACATATGGCCTAAATCTTAGAGTAGTGACTACACAAAACTAGAAATGGATGATTGTCCCAGAGACAGAGCAGATGCAGCAGCAAGCGAGTGGTTTAAGTGGCGACATGGAAGGATGTGTGCTGTGGGCTGTGGGCTGTGGGCTGTGTGCTGGGAAGCTCGGGCAAGCACTCTATTACCTAGAAAGCCCACCACACAGCACCTTTTGGTCTAGACCACATCTAACTGACCAAACTATAACCGAGTGAATTAGGTGAGAACCCCATCAAAGTCTGTTCTCATGTCGAGGTTCAAAGTCCACAGTTCAGAAAGTCAATGAGGTACATGGACCCTTTTCCCACCAGTACCTTGTAGGGGAAAGCCTGTTCCCACCCCATCCTTGACTGACAGAAAAGACCAGGTATGACCTGACCTCTGGCAGAAGCACAGGAGCCCATGGCCTTCCACATCCTCCACTCAGCCCGCTTCATCCTGACCTGTACCTCAGATCACCCTTGTCTGCTTGGTGGGAACTCATCATCAATAACCAAATTGACTCTAACACCTCTAATCTATTCCTTCTCTCTCTATATTCAGGCACTCTGACCTAAACAAAAGTTTCCCAGTTGATCATGTCTAGCTAGGAAGTGCGCAGCCTCTCTCCTAATGTGAGTCTCTCTACCATTATTCTATCCATCCTTCATGCTAGGTTAGAATTGGGTATTTCTAATGAAAACGCTGCTCTGTGACCATGCCTAATCTCCCATATTGCAGAACATTGCTGCCCCTTAAACTTAAACTATAAACAGACACTCTGAAGCCGTCACTGCCTTTACATTGGTGCCAGAAGATGTCCCCCTTTACCAAATACAAATCATTTGCCTGTTGAAAAACCATAACTGACTGGCATTGACGATTACTGTTATGATCTTTGCAATACATGCTGTAAAGTCATACCATAAGACAGATCTCACACGGGACGTTTATTGGGGAGGGGGTATACAGAGTCTACCTCTGGGCAAAGGTGGAGGGAAGAAGGTGGGGAGAGGAAGGACTGGCCTTTTATAAGGGGGTGTAGTGTGAACACATGAGAGGATGTGTGACGCTGGGAATGTGTCCCATCTTGGCAGCTGGTTATGATGTATCCTGCTGTCACTGGATCCCTGGGGCAGGCAGGGGAGATGCACGATTACCAACAATTACCTCTCATTCTCTGAAAGCATGGAAAATACCATCCAGTACCATGAATGCTAATCAGTAGGAGTGAAGCTTCTAGTTGGGTACCAGCTCAATTTTTTTTTTTTAACGTTCAACTACATATGTGATATTTTCGGCAATAGGGTCTTACCTGCAGGTTGTGGAAGGCCTTTGCAGTGGCCTGTGATGTTTAGGGGATCTACAGGACCCCTTTGGCCAATGATTTGACAATATATAACCAATTTCTATAATGGGGGGTCAGGGTCTACTTGTAGTATTAGATATCTAACTGGGGCATTTTTAAAATTTCTTTTCAATATGCATATTCATGTGTATGTGTATACTTATATTGGTTTGTTGTTTGTTGAATTTTTGAATTTTGAATTTTGAATTTTTGTTTTGATTTGATTTTTGGTTTAGGTTTTTTCTTTTGTTTTGAGAGATAGAACATCAAGTTGGGTATATGGAGGCAGGAATACTTAGGAGAAACGAGAGAAAGGAAATAATATGATCAAAATTGTATGAAATTTTTTCTGAACAAATAAAAGAACTTTCAGTGGCTCCCCCTTGTCCGTTGATATCTTTAGGCCTTATTTATTGTAATACTCAAAGTTCCCTATAATGCCCCCGGATCTCTAACCTCATCTCCCGTTGCTGCCCATACTAAGGTTCCTGAAATATTAGCTAAAGTCCCCATATAACCCAGGTCCTGAGGTCTAGGGTTTATCTCTCCATCTAGTACAGTGTCCAGCGAAAAGACTTAACCAAAAATGTACTAAATGAGGTATTTATTGAAATCATATCTTATATCAATTCCATTGCTACGAAACAGTATTAATTCTACTTTTTTATATAAAAAATAACACCCGCTTTTCATCCCTATTACAGTGTCTGACACAAAAGCTCTTCATTAGCTACTGAGTCAGTAGGTTGATGGGTGAGTGGCTGGATAGATACGTGCATGGATAGACAGACAGATGGATGGAGATGGACTAGTTAACTATGAGAGTAGATGCTTGTATTACGAATACTAATTATATTCCCCCAAAAGACTGTTTGTACAAGAGACTGCACGTAGCTTCTGGGAACCTGCCCTCAGTTGGTTCTGATTGGTAAATAAAGATGCCAACAGCCAATAGCTGTGGAGGACAGACAGAGGCAGGATTTTAGGATTCCCCGGCTTGGAACCAGAAGGAAGAGAGAAGAAGGAGATCCGCCATGCTTTAGCATAGGTAGAGAAAGGAGGAGGAGAGACACCATGCAGGGAGAGTGTGCAGAACAGAGAGGCAGAGCCGCCACATGAAGGGGCCTGGAGAGGCTGCTCAGAGGACCATTCAACTGTGTCAGGAGCAGCCAAGATGGAACATAGAATTAGTAAGTAGTAACTCTGCATTATCGATGGGAGGTAGATTCTAACAGCATGGAGGTTAGCCAGTAGCCCAGCTAATGTGCTGTTTAAGGCATATTAAATATATAAAGACTGTGTGTGTGTGTGTGTGTGTGTGTGTGTGTGTGTGTGTGTGTGTGTCTTTTTTTCAGGAACTTAAACCATTGAGACCGGTAGCAAATCCACACCACCGAGATTATTAAATCGTAATTAATTCAATAGAGAAGTGTTCCCTCTGGGTGGCGAGGCCCTTAAATGCAGAGAACATGTCTGTGACAGTTTGAATGAGAGTGCTTGGGAAGGATTAGGAGGAGTAGCCTTGTTGAAGGTGTGTTACTTTGAGATTTCAAAAGCCCATGCCAATCCCAGCTAGGTCGCTCTGCCTCATGGTTACATCTCAAGACGTGGCTTTCAGCTACTCCCCCAGTACCATACCTGCCTGCAGCCATGCTCCCTACCATGATGGTCATAGACTAACCTTCTGAAGCTAGAAACATCAAATTAAACACCTACTTTTATAAGTTGACTAGGTTACAGTGTCTTATCACACAATAGAAAACTAAGACAATGTCTCCATTAATCTTTATAATTTTAGATCTTAAAACAGGCTAACAGAAGGTTTTCAATAAAGATATTGATGGTAAATTGATATATAATTATACAAGATATATAAATAGTATTATCACAGTACACTATAGTCTACATGGTGTTCTAATTAAGTATCTTATAAGAAATAATGTTTTAGACATAAAAAGTTCAGACATGGAAAATCCTACTAACTACAAAAAAGTTAAAAGGCATTAAAAGGAATTAAAAGCAACTAAAACAATCTGTAAAATTATTTCCATTCCAATGTAAAGAATAAACCACATTTTTTTAACCATTCTTCAACTGATAATCACCAGTGTGGTTTCAATTTCCTGGATATTGTGAATAGAGAAGCAATGAACATAAATGGGTAACTATCTCTGTAGTAAGATACAGTGGAATAACTGGGTCATGTGGTAAATCTATTTACAGTTTTTTGATGAACCTCCACATTGATTTTCACAACGGTTGGGCCTGTTTTTATTCCCACCAGCAATGACTAAACGTTTCTCTTCCCCCACATCAACGGCAGCATCTGCCATCATTTTTGCAGTAGTGACATGTACATCAGGAGAGTAACCAACTACTTTCTGATTCAACTGAAGGCCCACTCCGTAAGATAGAGCCCATACCTGACACCATTGTAGGGGCTAAGACCTGTGACTAGACAGAGCATGGGCCCTAGAGGAGAACCTACTCTTGTTACACTGCAAAGTGGAAATGGAATTAAACTGACTCCTAACGATTCCTCATTGTACTCCTGGATCAGTGCATCTCTAAAATCTCATCATAGATGCTTCTTCTTGTGGTAGATGGCAAGTAACACGGAGACCCACAACTGGACAAGGTTCCAAAAGTAAGTGACTGCAGAGTACTCAGCCCTGAATGGGACATCTACATCACACCCCATCTCCTCCCAAAGCTTGGGGATCATTATGGAAGAGGACAAAGAAGGACAGTAAGAGCCATAGGCGGTGGATGATGAGAAGGTAACTGCTTTCTGGACACAACAGGGCACTTGCATACATGAACATACAGCAGTTCTGACAGCATACACAAGATCTGCACAAGCTCAAGTCAAACAAAATTCCAGTATGGAGTGGGGAGATAGGTACAAAGTCATCTCCTAACTGAGGAGATAACTGATAGCTCCTTAGAGAGGGACAGTTATCCTTTTAGTGCATGGCCACAACTGCTAAGAATACGTAGCCAACACTAATACAACTTAATGGGTTTTTGTTTTTTTTTTTAATAATGACTCAGCATTGAGTGGGTATAGAATGGGTGGATGAGTCTGGGAGGATATGGGAGAGATGAATATTATCAAAATACAATTCTCAAAGGATTAATAAAAATACTTTAAATGTCCATTAGTGTCACCCATCTTTGACAATACCAACACTTAAGTTTTTTTCTAAGCCAGGTCTCACTATGTATCCTTGGCTAGCCTGGAGGTTGAGACCAGCCTTATCTTGAATTCACAGACATCTGCCTGCCTCTGCCTCTGAGTACTGGGATTAAAGGTGTGCTCCTCCACACCTAGATGGTACCTACATTCTAAAAGAAATACTGGCAGAATAGATTAAATGCTGTGTAGAAAGAACTCGTTAGCATACATTTCTTTTTAAAGTATTGTTATTAGTAATTCTGTTCTTAACAATTTATTACAAAATATTAAAACTGTAACTATATAAATAATAAAATAATTCTTCTATCTCCTGTAATTACCACCAAGCAAAAGCTTTCTTTGCCATCTTGAGTTAAAATACATTCTTTTCTTCGTACATTTAGGGGTGTGTGTGTGTGTGTGTGTTTGTGCAGGAATACATGCACATGAACATCAGATGACAACCACAGGAGTTGACTTTCTCCTTCAACCATGTGGGTTCCTGGGAATTGAACTCGAGGCATCAGGCTTGGTGACTCCCCTGAGTCATCTACCCAGTCCTAAAATATAGTCTTGTATTTTCACTGCTCATGTGTGTTATATAACACAGATAAAATGGGAATGTTGGATAACTGTTTTTTGGCAATTGCCTCTGAAAACAAGCTTCTGTAGCAAATTTTCAGCTGCTACTGTGTTATTTCCTGGATCTTCCAGGAAAATCTTTTGCTATCTCACACCCAATTGCGATGTGAATGGTTGGAAGTGCAGGATGAGAAATACATTATGAGGGACTAAGTTAAATGAAACTGTATGAAGCTGTTTTGAGCCTGTGCAGAGCTGGTTGTCATGGTAACAGCTGGGGAGAAAAAAGAGACCTAAACACAGGTGGTAGAGATCACTTGAGGAACCTCAAAGGTGTGTGATACAGGTTCTTAGCTATCACTTCTGTGATGATAGGCCTCTATAATGTGCACGATTACTCCTTTTTTTTTTTTTTTGAGAATAAAGCTTCTCACAGGTAGCTAGTGGTACACACTTAGTTAGAGTTTATCTTAGCTAGGATTTTATTGCTGTGAAGAGACATCATGACCACAGCAACTCTTATAAAGGCAAACATTTAATTGGGGCTGGCTTACAGTTTCAGAGATTTAGTCCATTATCATCATGGTAAGAAGCATGGCAGTGTGCAGATAGGCTTGGTGCTGGAGAAGGAGCTGAGAATTCTACATCATGATCTGAAGGAGGCCAGGAGGAGACTGAAATTCCACATTGGGCAGAGTTTGAGCATAGGAGACTTCAAAGCCCACCCCAGTGACACACTTCCTCCAACAAAGTCACATCTCCTAATAGTGGCACTCCTCCATGGGCCAAGCATTCAAACACATAAGTCTATGGGAGCCATACCTATTCAAATCACCACAGAGTCTCTTCCAGGTTTGTGGGTCTACAGTCTCAAAAAAACAAAAAAACAAAAAACAACAACAACAAAAAACTTGAGTAGGAAAAGCTACCGTCTCAACCTCTACCAATGTTATGTTGAAATACCACATCTTTTCTCAGCCGTACGTTCCAGAGTTTTCTCAACATTGGCCAGTGGTTTAGTTGTCTTGGCTTATTGTTGGGTGCAATGACTTTGAGTCTAAGTCTACTATAATGACTGGTTTTGTGAGCCAACTTGACACAAGCTGGAGTTATCACAGAGAAAGGAAACTCCCTTGAGGAAATGCCTCCATGAGATCCAGCTGTAAGGCATTTTCTCAATTAGTGATCATGGGGAGAGGGCCCAACCCATTATGAGAGGTGCCATCTCTGGGCTGGTAGTCTTGAGTTCTATAAGAAAGCAAACTGAGCAAGCCAGGGGGAAGCAAGCCATTAAATAACATCCCTCTATGGCCTCTACATCGGCTCCTGCTTCCTGACCTGCTGGAGTTCCAGTCCTAACTTCCTTTGGTGAAGAACAGCAATGTGGAAATGTAAGCTGAATAAATCCTTTCCTCCCCAACTTGCTTCTTGGTCATGATGTTTGTGCAGGATTAGAAACCCTAAGACAACTATCATTGCCTCAAAATCCTCAGTCCATGGTTACTGCAACTGCTGGGTCAGTACTGTCTTTGGGCACAAGTACCAATGATACCAGGGCATCCCCCCTCATCACCTGGTGCTCCTCTACTTCCTGGGAACGTGTGTACCAGTTTCTCTCACCCTGTCCTGTAGAGTAAATCTGCTCTTGGCTTGCTGGCAGCTTGGCATGGAAAGACTGAACTGACCCGATTCTTCCCTCTTTCCCTTTCATTGCAGCTCTCATTAGTTCACTGCTTCCTAAAGCAGCAGGTCTCAACCTTCCTGTGACCTTTAATACACTTCCTTATATCGTGGTGACCCCCCAATCATAAAATTATTTTTGTTGCTACTTCATAATTGTAATTTTGGTAGTACTATGAATCATAATATAAATATCTGTTCCCCCAGAGGGTCACTACTCACAGGTTGAGAAGCCCTAACCTAGAGAGAAACCTACCCTCTCCCATCCTAAACCCACCAGAACTTAATATCATATGGATACCAGGAACAAATTGTGTGAAACAGCCACAGGGAGTCTTGGTGAGGGAAACTATTGATCATTATAGGTTGATTCCCTGTCATGGTGCATATAACTAGTTCTGCCATAAGAATGGGCATGTAAATATCCCTGGGGATTTTTAAAATATGAGTATATGGTTGTATATTTATGTGTATATGCCCTATAGGCAGATGCATTTGGGTACCCAAGGAGGCCAGAAGAAGACATCAGATCCTTTGGAGCTGGAGTTACAAGCAGTTGTTAGCTGCCCTAGGTGGGCACTGAGAATTGAAATCTGATCCTTGGTAAGAGCAAGTGCTCTTACCCACTGAGCCATCTTTTTGGCCCCTGTAAGTGTCTCTTTGATATAATAAGTAAGTCTCCTTTAGACATATGTACCCAGCAGTGGGATTGTGGGGTCCTGTGATAGATCTGTTTTAATTTGAAGGAATCCCCTGACTATTTCCACGAAGGCTGCACTATTTACACTCCTGTCAACAGTGTACAAGAGTGACTCTTTCTCCACATGCCCGATAGCACTTCACTCTTGATGATCGCCATTCAGATTGATTTACACTTTCCTGGTGATTTTAGTATCTCCTTGTCGGCCACTCCAGACTTCTCTGAAGAAGTATCTATTCGGGTTTAGGCCATTGTTATTGGATTACTTCCTTAGAAGAACAATTCTTTTTGGAATGTTTTTAAACTAAGATTGTCCCATGACTTCACATTTGCCCTTTCAGGTAGGGGACATCTAACCCCAGAGGAAATAACCTCAATTTATGAAAAGAGTAAGCAACCATACCACAGACAAAATAAAATTAAACTTCCCAATAATAAAACATCTAAAGTTTCTGCATAACACAAGGAGAGGGAGAGAAAGAGTGAGGTGTCTCCTGTCCTACTAAAGCCAACACCTGCAACAGCGTTCTCCGTGTGGGAATGGACACCAGAAGCATCTAGATGCCTCTAGCTTCCTCCCACACCCCATGGCCATCTTTTTCCTTCTAATTTCTGGAGATAAGATATATTTTCATATGCCTTTTCCTTTTGTTCATGATAAAATAGAAGTCTATATAGGTTTGATTTATGCTTAATGTAATATAAAGGGGAAAGAAAATAATAACACCCAATCATTTTTTGTGCAGCTATTTGTCTTTACTAAAAGGCACACCAACTTTTTTTTTTCATATTATTGCCACTGTCTACAGCAATAATATGAAAGCCTCAGCTTCATTTTGTGACTCTTATGAACAAATACCTCTACCTGCCAGTGCATTAAAGTAGGGATGTGCATGCTGTATTAACTGACCTGCTGATTATATTAGCACAAATCAGTGCTCTCAGATAAGTCTTACAACGTTTAGTTTCAAGATTTTATTTGTAGCTGTGTCTGTGCCCGGTAGAGGGATAATGAAGAAAATAACTGTATCTGAACTACATGCACTCATGCACACACACACACACACACACACACACACACGTGCATACACATAAATGCACATTAACAAATGTCTGTCCTAATAAAACTCACAAATAAAAATTAGTAGTATGCTAATGGCCTCTCAGACATCAGCTCGCTTGAGAACCCAGTGTCGTTGCTACCCTCTCCACTTCACATTTGGGAACCAAGACCAGAAAGGTTACTGAATGGACTGAGCGTGCAGCTGGTCAGTAGAAGGGCCGGGGTTAAACTCTGACCTAGGGTTCAACGATGCCTTCAGAGCAGGAGCTTTGACCTAGGATCTACGAGCCTATTTAAAGGCCATGCTTAGAGATCTGAAAATCTGTGGCTCTTTCAAAGCCATATGCAAATATTTTAGTTGCATGTGTATGCCTTGTTTTATTAGATTCTCATAACTCTGTAACAAAATGTTAAAAGAAAGACAAGACAGTGGGTAAGAATCCACTATTGGAAGACACTGTGCTTCCCAATGGGAAAATATGGCTCTGCACTGTGTGAGACAGTTAGGACAATGCTTTGACATTATTAGTAGTGTGAACCTGGGCATTTAAACTTCGTTCTCATTTACCTGGAAAAATACCACCCATCTTGATATTATGAGCTATGTCACTCACGAATGCGTGCCTGGGAGTCATAGACGCTCCATTGCTACTGTTACTGTAGGTTCTAAATTTTTTACTTACTTTTAATACAATTTACTAAAACTGCCCCTACAGATAATAAACTTGCTATAAAATAGCGTGAGAGTTTTAGGGTCAATACCCCAGTATCCTGCCCATAGAGGACATCAATGCCCATAAAAGAGACTACCTTCCTACTCCAATCTCTCTGCATTATGAACTTTGTGAAATTGCCTAGCATTTCCCACTCGTTGTGTTTTATAAAAATATAAGGAGAGAGAAGGAATATGCTTGGTGGATATGTAGTCAAGTGTGAGAGAAGGGGGTGCCTTTTTGGCCCATGCTGAGGCATCCCTTCCCCCTGAGGGACTAGCCACATGATGGTATAGTATAGAATAGAGTTTATTCAGGGCATGAGGAGGGGAGTTGGGGGGGGGAGAGGTGTAGAGGCTGGCCATGAACATGTGGAGAAAGAGGGGGGAGGGGAATGGAGAGAGAGAAGGTAAGTGGCAAGAGGGCAGAGCAGGAGCAAGAAAGCAAGAGAGAGGGGAGGGGCAAGCAGCCCCTTTTATAGTGAGTCGGGCACACCTGGCTGTTGCCAGGTAACTGAGGGGCGGAGCCAAGACTAAATGCCAACACCACCTATATTTGGAATAAGTGGTTTGAATTCTGTTAAGGGAGAATTCAAGACACAGCTGTGCAGGAAAAATTAGCTGGGATAAACTCGACCTGAACAAGGAGAGAACAGCAGCCGGTTAAGTCAGAGCTTGAATATGTATCATTCTGTTAACAATTAAAATGTTAAAGTCTGCCTCTGAGAGCTGGACCTCAAAAGGATTTAAATGCAGTGGATCAACAAGCTCATTTTAATATCACTCTATGAGCCCTGTTTCCTTCTCAGGACCCCAACTGCCTTTGTCTTATCTAAATTGAAATCTCCTCTATCCTCACCCAAAATCGTATGTACTTAAACTTCCTTCAAGAAGACCTTGCAGCTCCTGTCTCTGAGTTCCTGCAGCACCTTGCTGATACCCAGACCAGACGCCTCCGAGCACTGGCTTCCATTGTGAATGATATGAAGCACCCCTACCCATCTTCTTAGTGCTTTCAGTGTTGGATGGAGACAACTGCGTTCCATTCACTACTGGGCCCATTTTAACGGCAAATAATTAAAAATGGTTGTAGGGCAAACGGAGTGATTGTGAATTGATTAAAAAAAGAAGTCCTGCAACCTGGATTCAAAGGGCAAGGACTGGTGAGAGGGCTCAGTCTGTTAAGAGCACTTGCACAGATAAGTCCTGCTTAGGACCCGAGTTCATTTCCTCGAGCCTGTGGTGGTTTACCACCATTATAATTCTGGTTCCAGAGGATCCAATGCCTTCTTCTGACTTCCACAGACACACATGCAGGCAAAACACTTATACACATAGAATAATAACTTCTAACCTTAATGTCTTTAAAGTGGATGATGATATGCAATATGGATCCAGATGCCTGGACAATGAATAACACGGGGTTTAGGAATCCAAGTAAGGGGCTGAGTTTCTTTGTAGATAAATCAGCCTAACAAATACTTTTTCCTGTCCAGGCATAAGATGCTAAGGTTTTTACTTACACAGGTACATATTTTACTAATAATAGACCTTTTTCATCTATGATAATTCAAGAAAGTTTTCAGTGTCTTTGCTTCTGAATAAAGAGTAGAGCATTAGTTTCCATGCAAACAGGGGTAGCAGGAAGTCTGTTTGAGACTTGCACCAAGTCCCTGGGGTCCTGCCAAGAATGCTGTCAACCCAATCTACCCTACTCCCTTCCAGCCCTCCAACTTCTGGCCACTCCGTGGTCTGGGATGTCACTACCATGTATTAAATGACTCTCTGTGAAATGCCATCTCCTGGTGATGACAACCCACAACGTCAAAATGAGGATAAATCGCTGCTCTCTTAGACATGCCTGCAGGCCTCTGCTGCTCAGGGGTCACCTGCATCAGAATTGGAATGTTTATTTAAAACACATGCTTCCTGGCTGCAAACCATTCTCTCCAGGGGTCTATGGAATGTACGTTACTATTGTGACAGTAAAGCTGAGAACTATCATGCAAAATAAAAAGAAAAGCATTCTACAAATTTGTCATTTTGATCCTAATGAGAAAAAAATGGGTAATAAAGAGGAAATGGAGAGAGAGAGAGAGAGAGAGAGAGAGAGTAAGAGGAAAGCATGAGGGAGGAAGAGGAAGAGAGAACGAGGCATCAATTGAGGCACAGGGCATAAAAAAAAAAACAATTTAAAAGTAGGGATGTTTACTTACAATAAAACTTTAAAAATAAAGCTAAGCTCAAGCCTGACATAGTACATGCCTGTAATTCTAGCATCTAGGAAGCAGAGGTAGGAGGATCAAGGTTAGCCTTGGCTACCTAACAAGCTTGAGGCTAGCCTGGGCTACATGAGACCCTGTTTGTCTCAGAAAACAAATAAAAAACAGAAGCCAAGCACTCAGCTGGGTTTGATTAAATTCTATGAAGCATGTCTGTCTCTCTGGGAACACAGGCATGGGCAAATGTTACAGCAGCAAGCACAGGCTAGAGCCTGGTAACTTGATCTACTCAATTCTCTGGCATAGGACACACATGTAAGAATTAGCACTGTAATTTTTTATTTTAGCCTAATTTTCCTGGGGTTAAGGATGATTACATAAGCAACGATTTCAGCCGCTATTGATCTCTTAGCTTTTCCAGAATCCTGTAAGGGAATTATAGGAGGAAATGAGGTGCCATCTCATGCCAGACGCTACATGGCTCTAATCAAAGGGGGCTTTGATCAAAGAAAGCTGGGTGCTGACAGTCGCTCACTGTGACCTGTAAGTCACCCCAGCTCCTCCCATTCCCAATGCTGATTTATAGCTATCCAGTTCAAAGCCACAGTCAGGATGGAACGGAGAGAAAAGTGGGCACATATGAGCAACATATTCTGTTGTAATATTTACCTCACAAACAATGGAAGAAGACAGAAAGGCACAATACCACATCATTTAATAGTGGGTCTTTTCCCAATACAAATATCAACAGTATTAGAAGCTGAAAAGACAGAGAAATAACCACACTCAGTTGAATCACCCCATACAGTCTCTGTCAGTATTTTGTTTCATTTGGTTCATAAGCACATTTTACACAATCAATGCCAATCACATTGAGTGTCTCCTATGGTGATAGCTTATTTATTCCCTAATTACTGGTCTTTTCCCACCTTAAAATGTTAGAGTAATCCCCAGAAATTACTACTCTTTGACTGTGTGAAAAGAAATACCAATACCCTATAGCTTAAACTAATGGTTTGGGTCATTATTTTAAAGGCAGGATCATGTGGGTCTATCTACTGTTCTCTCACTCGCACCTGTTGTTGGTAAGCAATGCCTGATATTCCCTGTTCACTCCTGCTCACTCTAGCACAAATTATCTGAAGCAAATTTTAGCCTAAAATTATATGTAAAGTTATGCTGTGGTACAAAATAAAGTTTGTCAAGCATATCAGCATAACCAGGGTCAGGGAGACGACCCCGGCCCCTCCCCCAGACTCTTACCATAAGCTTGCTTCCCTCAGTCAATCTCTAGAGCCCATCCTTCTGAAGTATGCCATGTATACTTATAAAAAGAGTTGATGTAGTCACAACTGATCTTTACTTAGCTTACTTTCTTCCTCAAAGAGATTTATGTAAGCTTTACGGTGCACACAGGATTGAGTGAATTATCACCAGGAAAGGTTTCACCCTGTTGTGCTAGGCTTAAATATCCCTAAAATAAACTACTCAGGTTTAAACTCTCAAAATGTGAACTAACACCAGCTACTTAGTCCTGTTAAACTGAACTGCCTTCTTGTCTGCTATGGATCATCATTCTGCTGGCTGTGGAGGTTGCAGAGACCCTGCATGAAATCCCCAGAAACTGGTAGATAAAAGGCATATGACTCAATAAAAGTGGGTACAAAGTTTGAACAATCAAGGAGAATATGCTCAGCCACCATAAAGTTTTGTTAGCCACCGGGCATCATAGGTCAAATTGTGTTCTTGTTGGTGTAACCGTTAAGTACCAATAACTCAGCTGTATTTGGATATAAGGTCTTTAGGGAGGTAATGCACCTGAAATGAGTTTATAGGTTGGCTCTAATCCAATATGACTGTTGCTCTTCCAAGAAGGGATTAGGACAGACAGAAGAATGAACAGCTGTAGATGAAGGCCCTAGGGGGCAGACTGATCTGATGAACTCTGACCTTGAACTTGTAAACCTCCTGAATTGTGAGGAAATTAATCTTGGCTGTTAAGTGATGCAGCCTTTGGTCTTTTGTCATGGTATCCCCTAAAAACAAACCTAATAGGAAAATGCAAGCTATGTGTACATTCCTCTACAGAGTGGGTACAATTAAACAAATTAGAAAAAATTAAATGTTGATGAGGAAGTAATATGGAAACATTAGTCAGTTTTGTATTACTACAGCAAAACACTCTTATTGTTTTATTGGAGGTTTGAAGTTCAAGATCAAATGGAACCATGTCCTTTAGTCTTTAATGAGAGTAGCCATATCATAGTAGGAGCACATGGAGTAGCCAGTGGTTATATTTTCAATAAAAGCAGATGAACAGGGGAAAGAGGGAGGGAGATAAATTATTGAATTAGAGAGAGAGAGAGAGAGAGAGAGAGAGAGAGAGAGATCCACAGTCCTTTTCAAGAGAGTCAGAAATGTATTTTCCACTTTAATACTGCCTGTGCATATTGGCTGAGTCCATGCCATCAAGAAGGTCCTTCAGTGGGTGAGAATGGGGGCTTTTTTACACTACCCTTACAGTTCACAGTTCACCAGAGGGAGCATGGTTGTACTGTAGGTGAAACTGTGTGCTTCTGTGTCTCATTTCCTGACTCCACTGCTGGTTTGCTCCAATTACCCCGGGGCGCCTTCTTAGTAAATCAAGACTGTTTCTATAACAGTCTGATTCTGGAGCCCCAACTCTGAAACAATGCCAAGCTGAGAACCTCCTGATCCTATCAGATACGGTGGGACAGGCATGTGGTAGCATAGTCACACTGTGGATGGATCTCATAAAGGTTATGTTCCACAAAAGAAGCAATTAACACAATAGCATGCATGGTAGGAGTGACTTATAAAGGCAACCATCATGTGATGCCTTTCCTCATATGGGTGATGGCACTGGGTCAGACGAACACACAGCTCTCCTAGGGCAGGGATAGATTTAGGGAGATGCTAGACTGAGGACACAGATGGAGATGATTAGCATAGAGATGGATGATGTCTGTAGATTCCTATAGCCTAGATGACACTGAGAAGGGATGGGTGGGAGGAGGTCTCTGCATTAGGCCAGGGGCCACTGCAGCATTGAGTGGTGGAAGAGAACAGCATCCTGCAGCAACTGTGACCAAGGATGAGGAGGGACCTATGAGGTAGGAGAGCCAGAAGATGTGGTGTCCCGGAAGCTGAACACATGCAAGAGGAGGGAGAAGGAGCATGATTTTGAATACTGCTGATGAGGATGAGGCAAATAACGGCAGAGAGAAAACTGATCTCTGGATGCAGTAAGGTTTAATAAAGTCACCAGGGGAAGAAGCAGCAGCCATTTCTGCACATTGTGAGGCAAAACCATATAGGAGTGAATGGAAAGAAAGAAATTAGAGAAGATTTGAGCTCGCTTGGAATTCTGATGGAAAGGAGAGAAGCAGGGCACTGTGTGGAGAAGTGGTCCATTTTCCTTTAAGTGAGAAGGCTAAATGCATGCTCAGGTACTGCTGAGGAGGTGTGTGGAGTGGCTGGAGCTGAGGTCTGAGTCAGCAGAGGGCGGCCTCCATACTCAAAGAGGCAGTGGGCATGCTCTGTGTTGAAACCCACACCGTGCATAAAGTATTTAGATTGTAAAATATCTCATTAAATATGTCATTATTAATCTCCCCAACAGTTTTTTTTTCATATTTTATTTACATTTCAAATGTTTTCCCCTTTCCAGATCTCCCCTTTAGAACCTCCCCATTCCCTCTGCCCTCCCCCTGCCTCTATGGGGATATTCTCCAACCCACCTCCCCACCCCACCCCCCACCCACTCTCGTCTTCCCTCCTTGACATTCTCCTATACTGGGGGATATAACACCCTCAGGCCCAAGGGCATCTCCTCCCCCGATGGCTAACAAGACCATCTTCTGCGGCATATGTGGCCAGCACCATGGGTCCTTCCATGTGTATTCTTTGGTTGGTGGATCAGTCTCCAGGAGTATGGGGGGGGGGGGGGATCAGGCCAGTTGCCAATTTTGCTGCCTCCCTGGGGATGCAAATTTCCTCAGCTCCTTCAGTCCCTTCTCCAAATCCTCCATCTGGCACCTCACACCCAGCCCTACTGTTACTGTAAAGTGACTCTTGGGTATTTCTAACTTTTGGGCTAATAACCACTTAACAGTGAGTACATACCATGTTCATTCTTTCGTGACTGCGTTACCTCGCTCAGGATGATATTTTCAAGTTTCATCCATTTGTCTACAAATTTCATTAAGTCATTGTTTTTAATAGCTGGGTATTATTCCATTGTGTAAATGTACCACATTTTCTGTGTCCATTCCTCTGTGGAGGGACATCTGGGTTGTTTCCAGCTTCTGGCTATTATAAATATGGCTGCTATGAACATAGTGGAACATGTGTTTTTATTACATGTTGGAGCATCTTCTGGGTATATGCCCAGGAGTGGAATAGCTGGGTCCTCAGGTAGTATTATGTCCAATTTTCTGAGGGTCCACCAAACTGATTTCCAGAGAGGTTGTATCAATTTGCATTCCCACCAGCAATGGAGGAGTGTTCCTCTTTCTCCACATCCTCGCCAACATCTGCTGTCACCTGACTTTTTGATCTTAACCATTCTGACTGGTGTGAGGTGGAATCTCAGTGTTGTTTTGATTTGCATTTCCCTAATGACTAAGGATGTTGAACATTTCTTTAGGTGCTTCTCGGCCATTCGAGTTTCCTCAGTTGAGAATTCTCTGTTTAGCTCTCTTCCCCATTTTTTGATAGGGTTATTTGGATCTCTGGAGTCTAGCTTCTTGAGTTCTTTGTATACATTGGATATTAGCCCTCTATCAGATGTAGGATTGGTAAAGATCTTTTCCCAATCTGTAGGTTGCCGTTTTGCCCTAATTACAGTGTCCTTTGCCTTACGGAAGCTTTGTAATTTTATGAGGTCCCATCTGTCAATTCTTGACCTTAGAGCACAAGCCATTGGTGTTCTGTTCAAGAACATTTCCCCTGTGCCCAAGTGTTCGAGACTCTTCCCTACTTTCTCTTCTATTAGATTCAGTGTATCTGGTTTTATGTGAAGGTCCATGATCCACTTGTACTTGAGCTTTGTGCAGGGAGATAGGAATGGATCAATTCACAATCTTCTACATGTAGACCGCCAGTTGATCCAGCACCATTTGTTGAAGATGCTGTCTTTTTTCCACTGGATGGTTTTAGCTCCTTTGTCGAAGATCAAGTGACCATATGTGTGTGGATTCATTTCTGGGTCTTCGATTCTATTCCATTGATCAACCTGCTGTACGTTAGCTTCTTTTTGAATTGTTTATCTTGGTGAAACAAGCGAATCATATTTGCAGTGGTAAGAGAATTCTGTATTTTATAACTTCTGTATCAGTATTAAATGAACTAAACTAAGCCAAGGTGGGCAGATATTTTCTAGTGCTACTTTATTCATCGATCCTCTTTTTTGCACAGGAGATATTCTAATTCTGTTAGGACTTTGTATATGCCACATTAGCCTCTCTTGTTATGATGTATGTAGCACACCATTAGTACAAGTGAAGTCATTGTAGGTCACCAAACTGAACACTGAAGTATTATAAAGGCAGTACCTGTGCATGATTTCTTTCCCTACATAGCTCACGAGAGCTCTCAAGCCTTTTAAAACCCCTCAGCTTTTCTGCATATTTTGCTTTTTCTAATCCCTAATTGTACTTACTATTGGAGTATTTTGCCTGTACACAAAACAATATTATTTATTAATCTGTACCAGAAGTCAATTTTAAATTCAATTTTATTATTTTATATTAGAGCTTCTCTGAAAAGAAATGTCTGTCTTCCACATAGCCCTAGTCTCTCATTTAAAACTTTTGAAAGGCACAGTTCATTGGAATTGACTTGCTACTGGGTCTAAGAAAAATGCAGTGATTAGACTTTGAGATACAGTACATGTTTAAATATTCTACCAGCAACAAAATCTGTTCAGGCTCCACAGTCAAGTTTGACAAAGTTTGAATTTATTTTTAACACTATGTACATATAGTTGATTTTGATTCTGTTCGTTTGAAAGGCCAAAAGAAACTAACAGAATCATACTTAAATGTAAATTGTGGCTCATTAAGCTATTGAATTCATTGCACATAAGTAACATCATTGTGAATACAAATTTCTTGTGTATGTCTTTATATTTTCTGGCATAGAAATGATTTATTGCAGTAATTAAAAATCAGTTACCCCTCTGGAAAAAAAAAAAAAAAAGAAACCCACACCGTGAAGTGTCTAAAGCAGAAAGCCCACTTGCTCCAGTATAAGGTTTAGCTGCAGAGTTTAGCATTGTGTTTCCTTCGCCTGGGGATCATTTTCTCTCCTCTCAAGCCATTCGGCTGCAAGGCAGGCAACTGCTTGGTTACACAGGCCGAAGCAACTCATTTCACTTCTCCTGTCTCTGAAACCCAAGTCATTTCCCCTGTCAGTCAAACTTTCCCCTTTCTGATATGTTAATCTTTCTTTGAGACTCAGCCACTAGATCTCCAGCATCAGCATCTCTCCCCAATGTCCTGAGTAAACACCAATCCACGATTTATCATCATCCAGCATCTTTGAGATGCAGGTCTGCTCTTCTGTGTGGTCCTTGTTCCTCATATGGGTGATGGCACTGGGTCAGATGAACACACAGCTCTCCTCAATTAGCTTTTAGTTTCTAGGATCCCTGTAGAGATGGTGTTATCTCCTGCATCTCAAGTCTCTTTCTAGGCATCTTTACAATTTGCCCCCAAGGGGCTTCACAAACTCTGAAAGCTGCTGCTTCTAGTTTCAGTTTCAAATGACAATTAAAACAGCAACAACACATAATTCACATTTCAAAACCCCATAAAGTACATAGTTTATACCCACCATTTACAGCTGTTTAACTCAAGGGCTGACTCCATATCTACATGTCTGGAGGTCCAGTCCAGGACTTTGCATATGCTAGGCCAGTGCTCACCCACTGAGCCAGATCCACAGCCCTCACCATAGGATACCTGATCTTCATCACACTAACGCAGTGGTTCTGAACCTTCCTAATGCTGAGACCCTTTAATACAGTTCCTCATGTTGTGGTGGCTCTTATTTTAAAATCGTTTCATGATACTTTATAACTGCAATTTTGGTGCTATTATGAATTGTAATGTAAATATCTGATATGAGACTCCCCAAAGGAGTCACGACTCACAGGATGAGACCCATTGCCCTGAAAAGAAACTTTATACCTGTTAGCAGCCAGTTATCGTTTACCTTCTTTCTAGCCAGTGGTAACCACTCATCTTTGTAGATCTA